>JACCHZ010000160.1:600000-842549 GCA_018907045.1 Wiebesia pumilae | reverse complement strand
TCGATTGGATTATTACAATAAAATTTATACTATTTCCTCGTTAAAATTTTGAATTTCTTAAAATGCATAGATAATATTAGCCCTTCACTTAATACAATTTATAAAAATCTAAGGTATAAAATAAAATGTACACTATTCCTTGATTTTAATATTGAATTTTTTCAAATGTAGAGAAGAAATTAAGTCCTAAATTAAATCATTTAATGAAAATTCAATAATTCAAATCAAAATTATACTAGTCCTTGAAATAATGTAGAACTTTAACAACCTCATAGATAATCATATAACCTTAATTAATACTGTTTATAAAAATCTAAAAAATAAACTAAAAATTACACTATTTTTGTATTAAAATGTTAATTTTCATGAACGAAATAAATAAAATTTGCCCTTAAATTACAGTAATTAATAATATTAATCCAAAATTGATATAATTTAGAAAAATTCAATCAATCAAATAAAATTATACAATTCCTCGAATATAATCTTGTAATTCCTTAAATATTAAGATATTATTAACCACTAAAAGAACGGAATTTTTAAAAATACAAGAAATAATAATAAATTGACATTAATCCTTGATTATAATGTTGTATTTCTTTAAATGTATAGATAATATTGGCAACTGCATTAATACAATTTATAAAACTCAAAAATCTAAATGAAATTTAACTATTCCTTTATTATAATGTTAAATGTCTTGAAATGTATTAATAATATTAACAAAAAACTTAATATAATTTATGAAATAGCAATAATTAAAATAAATTTACACTTTTCTTTTAATATAATGTTGATTTTCTCATTTCATAGATAATATAAGCCCATAAATTATTATAATTTATTAAATTCCAAACATTAAAATAATGTAAACATTAAAATAATCCTTAACTATAATGTTGAATTTTTACTAAAGTATAGAAAATAATAACCTCTAAATTAATATAATTTATGAAAGTCCAGTAATTTAAATCAAATTTACCCTATTTATTGAATATAATATGAAATTGCTTCAAATATATAGGGAAACATCAATATCTAAAATGTTATAATTTCTAAATTAAATACGATTTATACAATTCTTGAATTAAAATGTTAAATTTCTCTCATCTATAGATATTATTAAACCTTTAATTCACAGAATTATAAAAATCTAATTAATATAATCAAATTTACACAATTACCTGGTTACAATGCTAAATTTTATCAAGTCTAAAGTTAAATTAACCGTTAAATTAATAGAATATATTAAATTCCAATTAATACATGAAAATTTACAGATATCCTTGATTTTACAGTTTAATTTCATCAAATGTTAAGATTATATTACTCCATAAATTAATATAAAAAATGTAAATTCGATAATTAATATCAAATTTTAACTATTCATTGAAAACAATATTAAATTGCTTCAAATGTATAGATAACATCAAGAACTAAAAAGATACAATTTATGAAAATTTAATAATTAAAATCGTATTTACACTATTCCTGATTTAAATGTTGAATTTCTTCAATTGTTTAGGAAGTATTAACTAATAAATTAATACAATTTATGAAAATCCAATAATAAAATGAAACTTACACTATTCCTTGAATATAATTTTAAATTTATTTAAATATTTAAATGTATAGAAGATATTAAGCACTAAACTAATAGAATTTATAAAACCCGATATATAAAATCAAATTTGTGCTATTCCTTTTTATAATGTTTAATTTTAAAATGTGTACATACTATTCACATATGAATTGAAATAATATTTAAAAATCCCAATAATAAAATCAAATTTAAACAATTATATGATTATAACGTTGAATTTTATCAAATCTATAGATCCTATTGACCGCTAAATTAATACGATGTATAAAAAATCGAAAAAGTTTTATCAAATTTACAAAATTCCTTTATTTTTAAATTTGAATTTTTTTAAATACATAGATAATATTAATCCCTTAATTAATTAAACTTCAAAAAATCTAATAAATAAATTAAATTTGCTGTATTCCTTGATTATAATATATAATTTCTACAAACGTAAATTTTAATATAAAATTTTAGCAAAAAACGAAATTTACAATATATATTGTATGAAAGCGACGTGGAAAGAGAGTGTAAAAGCGGAAATTTAAACAAATTGTTTGTAATAATTATAATTTAAAAATTAAAAAATAACTAAGTATTAATAAAAAATTCCTAACAGTTAAATAAAAACAATAAATCTGAGGGAATTAACAAATAGATAAATAATAAGAAATTTAAAATAAAAAAATACACATGTATAAAATGTCATTCGATGTAGCTAAAGATTAATTTAAAGTCAATAATTATGCATAATAATATCAACATCAATATATATATAAATTATTTCGATTGAAGAAATTAAAAATTTTAAATTCAATTTATGATCAGAAAAAAGGCAAAATTTTAATCGACTCTTACTAGATCTTAATTATCTAACATTAACAAAGCATACAAACCAACAATACAAACAGAATTAAATAGAAATAATTACAACAATTAACTTAAGAACATAATAAAAAACTAGGAAATGTAAATAATAAAAGTAATTACCACACTATGCTGTACGATATGACTAAACTGGCACGAATGGGTATATGTACATGCATATGCTTATGTGTGGATATATATATGAATTGTTATATATAGTTATAGCACACATAAAGTAGAATGATCTCAAAAATCTAACAATTACAACTATAATTTAAATTAGTTTCAACAAGTAATAGCTGTTAGAAATATGTATAAACTATGTATCGTTAAAATCTAAAAATCATTTAACTAAATAAATGAGCATGCTAAAATCAAATTCAAATACAATAAAACAAACAATTAAATGAAACTTTAAACATAAATAACTATTACAAAACACAACTACAAAATAACTATTATAATCCATCCTGATACATAACTGACTAAAATAAATAAAATAAGAATTAATACATCCCGTACGGTAATAAAGCCCAGAGAAAAATATAAAAAATAATAAATAAGATGCAAATAACAAAAAAATAAGGATAATACTAACAAGATGTGATGAAATACAACAAATAACAAGATAAACTGTTTTATCAAATTAAATTTACTATTTATAAAAATCCAAATAATAAAATAAAATTTACACTATTTTTTAATTAAAATATTAATTTTCATGAAAGGAATAAATATATTAACCCTTAAATTACAGTAATTCGTAATATTAATCCAAATTGATATACATTAGAAAAATTCAATCAATCAAATAAAATTATACTATTCCTCGAATATAATCTTGTAATTCCTTAAATATTAAGATAATATTAACCTATAAAATTATATAATTTATGAAAATCTACTAGTTAAAATCAAATTTACACTATTCCTTGATTATAATGTTTAATTATTTCCAATGTATAGAAAATAATAATCCCTTCATTAATCCAATTAATAAAAAATAAAATTAATTAATAAAAATTTTAAATTATTTCTTGAATATAAACCAAAATTTCTACAAATGTATAAATAATAAGAACCGATAAAGGCATATAATTCACATAAGCCTATAAAGAATATCAAATTTAAACTATTTCTTAACTATGAAGTTGATTTATTTTACAATAGAAAGCTAATATTAACAACTGAAAGTAACAAATCATAAAAGATAATAAATAAAATCAATTTTTATACTATTCCTTGATAATAAATTTGAATTCAATTTAATGTACAGAGTATATTAACTACAGAAGGTGAAAATCTTAAAACACTACATTAATACAATTTATGAAATTTCAATAATAAATCAATTTTGCATAATTTCTTTATTATAAAATATAATATTTTCAAATATAGAGATGATATTAACCCCAAATTTTACAAAAAAAAAACCCAAAGGTTTATAAAAATTCAATAACTAAATTTAAATTTAGAACATTCCGTGATTATATTATAGAATTTCTTCAATCAAACTGATAATATTAGCCCCCAAATTAATACAATTTATAAAAATCTAATTTATTAACTAAAAAGTCCTTATTCATAAAGTTAAGTATCTTCAATTGTATTTATAATATTAACCCCCATTGTAATATAATTTATAAAAATACATTATATCAAATTTACGGTAATCTTTGATTATATTATTGAGTTTCTTCAAACGCATAGATACTAATTAAATTACTTAATTAAATTACTTAACTATTAAATTACTAGAATTTAAAATGATCAACACGTTTAAAAAATTTTACACTATTTCTTGATTATAATATTAAATTTCCTCATATGTATAGATATTATTAACACATAAATTAATATAATATGCGGAATCCAATAATTAAAATTGTGACGGTTTACTACCGTACCTCTCGGTGAGTCGTCCTCGCCTCTTGCAGCTTCTGTTGTTGGGTAAGCTGGAGGCCTAGAGGACACCCTGCGGCGCCTACTTACCTTTTTCTGCGCTCTTGATTTTACCGGATAAGCTTGTCGGCCAGGGTTCGGTTTGGATGGAGGAGTGGTTATTGGGAAAAACATTATTGGCTACAAAAAAATAAATAAATAACATTTAGTATCGATAACGCAAACACAGTCTTCGATTAACCCTACATATTCGCAGTACATTGTGTACATTTGCACTGCCTCAGCACAACGTCCTCGGATTTCTAGTATAGGTACAATACGATTAACACACTCACAATATTGCCGGTTTTCGTTCATTCACACACATTATATTCTCGACATCACGCTCATGACTTTTCGACTTGCATCATTCACTTGCATCCACACTCCTAAAATAGGTACCGTCGTTACCCCTCGGAACAGGGAACGTGATGGTGGTCCGGAGGAAAGAACGTTGCAAGCGCACTCTCCGGGTGGTCAGGATGGCGTAGCGAACCACTTCTGCTCGAGACGGGAGAGCGCGAATCGCGTCACTCCTGGAACAGTCAGAGTGGCGTATCACTT
The DNA here is from genome assembly GCA_018907045.1 of Wiebesia pumilae. Taxonomy (NCBI): domain Eukaryota; kingdom Metazoa; phylum Arthropoda; class Insecta; order Hymenoptera; family Agaonidae; genus Wiebesia; species Wiebesia pumilae. The sequence goes on along the minus strand of JACCHZ010000160.1, from coordinate 837,592 downwards.
ACTATCACCCTGAAGGGAAGTGTGTGAATCGCATCACTCCCGGATCATAGGGATGGCGTAGCGAACTGCCTCCGCCAGGAAGGGAGGGCGCGAAACGCGTCCTCTCGTACTCAAGGAGTCGGCGTAGCGAATCGCATCCGCCCAGGGTGAGGGAACGCCAGTTGCGTTACCTTTGGACTTTATTTTTACCTGCACCGAACTTTGTATTTCGACGACTCTGGCGCTGCGGGGCTATTGATGTTCCTATCTCCCGTTTTGTCGCTCCTGTCATTTTTTTCCTCTCCTCTTTTGTAAAGCGGAGAAAGCTATCCCTCCTTCGCTTTTCCCCTCGGTGCCTAGTGAGGAAGATTAATTTCTCCTCCTTCCATTAGGCGTCGTGGGTTTGTTGATGAGGAGGCTATAGTAAGGCGAGCGTTCGCTCACGCCTTGGCGTGTAGCTGCGCTCCCCTCTCATACGCTCACTCATACATTTCGTACAAACCGTCGTGTCTCGCTGCTCGCCCTTGTGCCTCACTTTCAACATGGCGCCTGCCATATCGTTTGCATACCGTGATTTTGGACACAAGTGTTTTATACGTAGAAGTGTTTCTTGCGCGAAAAGGGGATTTTTCGTCGCAAATCAAATTTACACTATTCCTCGAATAATGTTTAATTTCTTCAAATATATAAATATCAACTCATAAATTAATATAGTGAATGAAATTCTGAAAATTAAAATCAAGTTTACATTATTCTATGATTCTAATATTTAACTTCTTTAATTGTATAGTTAATACTAGCACCTAAATTAATACAGTTTATAAAATTCTAACAATTAGCACCTAAATTAATACATTTTATAAAAATCTAATAATTACAAGCAAATTCTCGAAATTCTATGATAATATTGTTGAATTTCTTCAAATGCATATATAATATCAACTAAAACGTTAATATAATTTTTAAAATCCAAAACATAAATTAAACTTACACTATACCATTACTATAATGTTGAATTTCTTCAATTACATAAATAGTATTAAAGATAAATATAATATAATTTATGAAAATCTATTAAATAAAATATAATTTACACTATTCTTTGATTACAATGTTAAATTTTATCAAATGTATAGATAATAATAACATCTAAATAAATATAATTTATAAAAATCCAATAAATAATGTTAAATATGCTATTCTCCTTGATTATAATTTTGAATTTCTTTAAATATATAAATAATATTAACACACATATTAAAATTATTTATAAAAATCCAATAATTACAATCAAATATACACTATTCTTGTAGTATTATGTTCCATATCTTCAAAGGTATAGATAATACTAGTTCCTAAATAAGTAAAATTAAAAATTTCAATTAATTAATATAATTTTACACTATTACTTCATTATAATGTTATACATTTTCAAATGTGTAGATAATATTAACGTCTAAATTAATATAATTGATAATTATATTTTCATTATACTGATAATTATATTGATAATTATAATTATAATTTCATTTCTAAAAAATGAAATTCCAATATATATAATCAAATTTACAGTACTCCTTGATTAAATGTTGATATTTTCAATTGTATTGATAATATTAACCCTTTAAATTAATAAAATTTATATAAGTTCAACAAATATCTCCGAATTTTTCAAGAATATCACCGAATTGTAAGAAGGAGAATACACGACCATTGGACAATTATCAATTACCTAAACAAAAATTACATTATCCCTTGATTATACACTTAAATTTCATCAAATATATACATAATATTAGCATCCAAATCAATATAATTTATGAAAATCAAATAACTACAATGAAATTTATTTTATTCCTTTATTATAAGCTTGAATTTATTTTAATATATAGACAATATTCAACTTTAAGAAAAACAGTATATAAAAATTACATAAATAAACTCAATTTTACATTATTACTTCAATAAAATATTTATGTTCTTCAAATGTATAGATAATATTATTCCTCAGTTAATAAAATTTATGAAAATCTAATATATATCATATTTACAGTATTCCTTGATTATAATATTAGATTTTCTCAAATGTATAGATTATATTAGCCTTTAACTTAATTCAAGGTATAAAAATCAAATATATAAAATCAAATTAACACTATTCCTTGAAATTCAACATTACAATCATAGAATAGCGAAAATTTAATAGTAATTATGAGATTTTATATTTATTGGAATGAATATTTAATATTAATAAATAATTATTGATATTGAACTTATTTTAGGGGAATAATTTAATTAGTTAGTAAATTTATATAATATATGAGAAAAATCTATTTATATAATTCCTTGGGCTCATGATCCAAAAATATTTAATTGAAATATTAAATTTTTTCTATTTAAAGATAGATTAAATTAAACTATTAGATTCATAATCTAAAGATGATCAACAGATTTCTTAATATTAAAATTTTAGTTGAAAAAGAATATTATTTTACAAAAAGAAAAGAAAATTTAAGTTTTAAATTTTATATGAATTTTAATTTGGTTTATTTTTAATTGTAAATTTTATATATATATAACTTTTAGCGATACAAATAAATTTAAATAATTTATTTATAATTAATTTATTAATTTAATAAATTAATTTAAATAATTAATATATAATATTATTGTTAAAATAATTTATAGATTAAAAATATTTATAGTATTGATAAATGTTTGTGCCAGCAATATTGGTTAAATAAATAATGCAAATTAATATAATTATATTTATATAATTGAAACTTTTGATATAATAAAAAGTAAAATTAGAAGAAAGAATTTATTAATTTTATAAATTATTATATTTTTTGTATAATTATTAATTAAAAAAATTTTATGTAAAGACTTGGATTAGATACCCTATTATTAAAATTAAAAAATTTAGTATGTAGTAAAATTATATGAAATTTAAAAATTATGGCGGTACATTATTTATATAGAAGAATTTGTCTCATAATTGATAATCCACGATAGGAATAACTTAAATTTAAAGCTTATGTACGTTCATATTGAAAATGTTCTATGAAGAATAATATTCAAAATTTATAATTATTTATAAAATATTAGAAGTTAAATAAAATAATTTAGATCAATATGTAGCTAGATTTAAGAGGTAGGATGAATTACTTTTTTATATTTGATAATTAATTTTAATATTAATTCGACACAGAATTTATGAGTTATAATTTATAAATTAATAAATTTGAATAATGAATCTAATGTATGTACAAATCGCCCGTCACTTCTGTAACAAAGCGTAGAATAAGTCGTAACAAAGTAAATGTACTGGAAGTTGTATTTAGTATATATATATAAGAAATACAGTTTAAATAACATATTTATTTTGCATATAAAAGATGGATTAATAATAACTTCTATTTTTATGTATATATATATATATATATATATATATAAAGTTTTTAGTATAAATTTAAAAAATAATTTATTTTGATAAATATAGTATTGTAAAAGAAATTTTTAATTAAAAAAAAGTAAGTAATAATATTATTTACATTTTTTTATCAGGGTTTATTAAGATAAATAAATAGAATTTTTATTTCTTGAAACAAATTGAGTTAATTAATTATGAATTTTAATGTATTAATGTTATTGATAATAGTTAATTAGAGATTATAAGTTATTCAAAATTTGTATATCTAATTATTTTATAAATAAATTTAATTTAATAAACAATTTTTATATTAATTAATTTATAAAGTTAATATATAATTTTTATTTTAAATTTAAGGAATAAGCTTTAAGTTTATATTAATATATTTAAGAAAAATAATTTTAAGAAAAAGTAAAGGATTAAAGTAAATTTTTATTACTTAATAGAATATTTTTATATCTTATTTAGGTAATAATATTATTTATGCATTTGAAAAAATTTTATCTTATAATCAAGGAGTACCGTTCATTTGTTTTTATATATTGGATTTTCATAAATTAAGTTAATTTGTGTTTTAATATTACCTAAACGTTTAATGACAATTGACATTATTATTAAGGAATAGGGTACATTTTTATTAATTAATTGGTGTTTTTTTTAATTCTACTAATTGAGGGGCTAGTTTTATTTATACACTAGTAAAATTAAACATTATAATCAAGGAATAATGTAAATTTTTATTAAGTTCTTGGATTTTCTGCAATTGTACTAATTTAGTGGATAATATTATCTTTATATTTTAAGAAATTCAATATTTTAATAAAAGATTAGTGAAAATTTGATTAAATGTATTGGATTTTTATAAATTATATTAAGTTAGCGGTTAAAATTACTTACATATTTGAAGAAATTTAATATTATAATCAAAGTATAATGTATAATTGAGTTTATTTATTCAATTTTAATTCACTGTTTTAATTTAGGGATTAATAATATTTATATATTTCAAGCAATTCAACATTATCAATCAAATAATAATGTAATTTTGATTGTAATTATTAGATGTTCATAAATTATATTCATTAAGATAATAATATTATCTACACATTTGAAGTAATTAAATATTATTATCTAGGAATAGTGAAAATTTCATTGTAGTTATTTGATTTTTATAAATTATATTGGTTTGGTTGTGAATAATATTGAACATTATAATAAAGCAATTGTGTAAATTTGATTTTATATATGGGATTTTTATAAATTGTATTGATTTAGGGGTTAATAGTATCTATTCATTTGGTAACAATTAACGTTATCTTCAAGGATTAAAGTAAATTTTTATTAATTATATGAATTTTTTAAAATATTTTAATTTAGATAAAAATATTATCTATACATTGGATGAAAATTTAAATTAGCATCAAGGAATAGTGTAAATTTTTAAGGATTAAATGGATTATTTTAAATGTACTAATTAAGAGGTTAACATTATCTATACATTTAAAGAAATTCAATATGTAATCAAGGAAAATAGAATATTTTATTATATGTATGGGATTTTTTTAAATTTACATAGATTTTGGTCTTAATATTTTGTATTTTGGAGAAATTTAACATTAGAGTCAAGGTATATTGTCAATTTGATTGTGATAATTGGATTTTCATACATTATAATAATTTGTATGTTAATATAATCTATGCATTTGAAGAAATTTAAAATTATAATCAAGGAATTGTCTAATTTGATTTTAATTATTGGGTTTTCATAAACTATATTAATTTAGATGTTAATATTTTCTATACATTTTAAGAAATTTAAAATTATAGTTATGGAATTTCAAAATATGATTTTATTTATTCTATTTTTCTGAATTATATAACTTTACGGTTTACTATTATCAGGAAAAATTATATTAATATAATTTTTCAAAATTCAATAAACACAATCAAACTTACAGTTTTTTTTACTAAAATGTTCAATTTCTTTTAATGTATTGTTAATATAAGGAATGTATTGTTAATATAATTTATGAAAATGCTGTAGTCTAAATTAAATTTATACTATTCCTTGATAAGAAAGTTGAATTTTCCCAAGTATACACATAACGTTATAACCTAACGTTATACAATCTGTTACAATCCAATTAATAAAATTAAATTTACTCTATTTCTTGAATATAATGTGAAATTTCATCCAGTATTTAGATAATATTAACACTTTAATAAATATATATTGTAAAAATCCAATAATATATTTAAATTGACACAATTCCTTGATTATAATGATGCTTTTCAAATTAATATATAATATTAATCTCTTAATATAATTTGAAATAATCTTAGAAATAAAATTATATTAATTCCATTCTGCGATAATAATATTGAATTTTTTTATTGTATTATGTATATAAACCACTAAATTATTATAATTTGTCAACATTTAATAAATAAAATTACATTTATTCTTAGAGTATAATGTTTAATTTTTCTAAATGTCTAGATAATATTAATCCCTAGATTCCTGTAAATTACGAACCAATAAAAAAAATGAATATCACTATTTCTTCATTATATTTTGGAAGACGTATATCTGTAGGTGCATTCGTGTTGCTTTCGCCGTCAATGAACGATCGAGCTTCTCTGGAAGAATATACTCCAGCTTTAAACGATCAAGTGTAGAAAACGTATATCTACAGTCCATACGTGTTCGTTTGCTATATATAAACCATCAATGGTTACACTTTCCGTATAATAAGTATTTTGTAATTAATGATCATACGTATCCGTTTCAATAACGATAAAAAGACAATTGTCGTGTTGCTTATTAATATTACGTGTTATATTTTAGTTTATTTATTTAATGGTTTGATTCGACATTTTTAATTTACCTTAATTTGCGAGGTTTCGTCTAACCGTCAAGACAAGCCAATGGTAAGACTCAACAGATCGCAGCTTAGTAACTGTTCTACCGAGTACAAAACCTCGCCAGTTACCTGAGTCATCTACAGACAATCCATGTCTCAACATCGAATTCGGTATATCCATAATCGACTATTAGAAATTTCGACTCGACCTGCAGTGAAATCCCGCTAGACTGATTGTTAACTTCGTACGGCACTTGGGTTGATGTGATAATTGCGCCTTTTAACGCGGCCACCTAGTAGCCTCACATTGTTTTAAACCTTTCGTTTCCAAGATATATCGTTACCACTTTTGACTAGAAAAAATACGGCTTTAGAGGCGTTCAGGCATAATCCCACGGATGGTAGATTTGCACCAGCGGCCGTTCGATCGAGTGCGTGAACCAAATTTCCGAACCTGCGGTTCCTCTCGTACTTAGCAGGAGTACTATCGCAATAATAGGAAGAACAGACATCGATGTATCAGAAAGCGACGTCGCTATGAATACATGACGGTCACAAGCCAGTTATCCCTGTGGTAACTTTTCTGACCTCTTGCTGAGAACTTTTTAAACTGAAAGGATCGATAGACCTTGCATTCGCTGCCTCTATAGATACTGAACATCGAGATTAAGCCAACCTATACCTTTTTGTTCTACACTATACCCTGGTTTCTGTCCTCGCTGAGCTGGCTTTAGAACATCTGCGTTATTCTTCAACTCATGTACCACCTTTGTCAAACTTCCCATCTGGCAGTGTCCTCGAATCGGATCAGGCGAGAGCATTAACGACGATCGGCCGAAGCCTTACACCACTCTTACAAGTTTGGCTCTAGAACACTATGACAGCCGGGATGATATGACAGCCGGGAAGAAGCGATGAAAGTAGTAGTATTTCACCGGCAATGTTGCCATCTCCCACTTATGCTACACGTCTCATGACTCCTTATAGTGCCAGATTAGAGTCAAGCTCAACAGGATCTTCTTTCCCCGTTAATTTTTCTGAGTCCGTTCCTTTGGAAGTGGTTTCTCCAGATGATAGATAGGGACAGATTTGATTTACGACTTTGCAGTCGGTGCTTTGTGCAATTGAGGCTCAAACCTGCTCTAAATTAGAGCAGTTGATATCATATTCACCCAGCAGAAACCCGCTAGTTGAAGGGACTCGTAAAAACCCACCTGCGCGCTGCCTGGACGACATCTTCGTTCCAACAAAATTAACCCGCCCATGTGGAACCTATGTCAGTCTCCCATGTGTGGGATCAATCCAGTTTCTCTCTAGGATGCAGCAAAGCAATTTAGTTACATTGGGTTTGTAATTAAATCAACATTCGAAGAAAATCTAAATTATAATCAAGGAATTGTGTAAAATTTATTTTAATTATTAGATTTTCATAAACTAAATGAATTTTGTTTTTAATATTATCTATAAATTTGAATAAATTTAATATTGTAAACAAGGAATAGCGTAAATTTTTATTCATTATTGATGATTTTATAATTTATATTAATTTATTATTAATATTATATAAACATGTTGAAGTAAATCAACATTCTAATTAAGAAATATTGTCAATTTCTTTTTATTTATTGGATTATTAAAAATTTCATTCTTTTAGCGGTTAATTTTATCTTAATTTTTAAGGAAATTCATGATTATATTCGAGGTATAGTATAATTTTATTTGATTGATTTGATTTTTCTAAATTATATCAATTTTGGATTAATATTACGAATTACTGTAATTTAAGGGTTAATATATTTATTCCTTTCATGAAAATTAACATTTTAATTAAAAAATAGTGTAAATTTTATTTTATTATTTGAATTTTTATAAACAGTAAATTTAATTTGATAAAAGTTTATCTTATTATTTGTTGTGTTTCATCACATCTTGTTAGTATTATCCTTTTTTGTGTTATTTGCATCTTATTTATTTTTTTTATATTTACTCTGAGCTTTATTGCCGTACGGAATGTATTGATCTTTATTTTATTTATGTTGGTCAGTTATGTGTCAGTATGGATTATAATAGTTATTTTGTAGTTGATAATGATTTTAATTATTGAATTTTCTAAAATCATATAACTTTATTTTAAGATTATCTATACGTGTCAAGAAATCTCACATTATAATCAAGGAAGTGTATAAATTTTATTTAATTAATTGTACTTTTATATATTGTATTATTTTAATGGTTAAATAAATTTATACATTCGAAAAAATTTAACCTTATAATTAAGGATTAATCTAAATATTAATTAATTAATTGGACTTTCATAAATTGTATTAATTTGGATATTAGTAATACTATAAATTTGAACCCACTTATCAATATATTCAAGGAAAAGTATTCAATATATACATATATATTCAATCTATATATTTGAAGAATTTCAACATTATGAATTTTACGTAAATTTTATTTAATGAATTGGAATTTTACGTATTATATTTATTAAGGGTCTTCTTATATAATCTAAAAATTTAAAGAAATTCGAAATTATAATCAAGTAATACTTCAAAGTTCATTTTATTTATTGGATTTGTAGAAATAGTATTAATTTTGGGATTAATATAATCTATGGATTTATAAAATTCAATGTAATAATAAATGTATAGTGTAAGTTTGAAAATATTTTTGTGATTTTTATAAATTGCATTAATTTAACGGTTAATATATTTATAGACTTTAAAAAATTTAACATTATGGAATTGTGTAAATTTAATTATATTTAATGGATTTTTATAAATTGTGTTAACTTGGGGCTTATATTATCTGTACATTTGAAGGAATTTAATATTTTAATCGAGGAATAGTGAAATTTTTATTGAATTTCTTAGATTTTTATAATTTGTATTAATTAAGGCGCTTTTATTATCTATACTTTTGAAGAAATTCATAATTATAATCAAAGAATAATATAAAATTCAGTTTATTTATTAACATTTATAATTTATTTTCATTTAGGGATTAATATTATCTATATATTTTAATAAATTCAAGTTTATAATCAAGGTATTGTATAATTTTCTTTTATTTATTTGATATTTATTAGATATATTAATTTTGCGGTTAATATTATGTATATATTTGAAGAAATTTTATATTTTAGTCGAGGAATATTGTAAATTTACATACATTGTAATATATTGTAAATTTAAATATACATTTGAAAATATTAAAAATTATGGTCATGGAATAGGGTAAATTTTCTTTTATTGATTGGATTTTTAAAATTTGTGTTCTTATGGGGCTAATATTATCTATGCATTAAAATAAATCAATTATTATAGTCAAGTATTAATGTAAAATTCTATTTATTTACTTGATTTTTAAAAATTTTATTAATTTTGGGCTAAAATTTTCTATAAATTTGAAGTAATTGAACATTATTATCTATAGTATAGTGTATCAACATAAGCATAGTGTAAATTTAGTTTTATTATTGGATTTTCATAATTTAGATTAATTTGGAAGTTAATATTTTCTATACATTTAAGGATTTCAAATTAATATAAAAAAATAGCATAAATTTTTTATAATAATTGGATTTTTATAAATTATATTAATTTAAAGGTTAAAATTATCTACAAACTTAAAGAAATTAAACATTTTAATCGAGGAATTGTGTTAATTTTATTTTAATTATTGGATTTTCATAAATCATATTAATTTTAAAGTGAATATTTTTTATACATTTGTGATAGTTTTGCTACCGCTTCTTTCGGTGAATCGTCTTCGCCTCCTGCAGCTCCTGTTGACGGGTGAACTGGTGGCCTGATAGGACTTCCCGCGGCTCATTCTTACCCTTTTCTTCGCCTCTATTTATGCTGGATTACCTTGTCGGCCAGGGTTCGTTTGAGGCGAAAGAGGAGTGGTTAGTGGGAAAAAGTCGATAATTAATAACTCTACTTTTATGATAATAAAATGATTGGTCCTTTATTCATAGCTTACTCTCAGCGTCGCACCGCTACAAAGAAATAAATTACATTTTGTAGGATCGGAATTCTAGCGTCCGCGGTTTATTTAGTACATTCACGTGGACAGCGCACCACGTCCTCGAGATGTTCGGTTTTGTTTGTACTATGCGGTTTAGTTATTTCTAGGGTTACGATTTTAATTCTGGATACATTTGACAATCTCGGATTGTAATATTATTGGCTTCCGTCTCGCGTTATTCCACTCTCCTAAGGCTGGTGTTCTGCTACCCCTTTGGATAAGAAAATATCCCTTAAATATAAAATCCCTTCCCCGGGACGGGAAAGCGCGAATCACGTCACTCCCAGAACAGTCAGGGTAGCGTATCAATTCTTATCGCCCTGGAGGGAGGGAAGTGTGCAAATCGCATCAATCCCGGACCGGTAGGAACGGCGTAACGAACCGCATCCGCCCAGAGTGAGAGAACGCCATTCGCGTTACTCTCGGAGAGATAAGGATGGCGTAGCGATTCGCATCCGCCAGGAAGAGAAAACGCGAATCACGTTCTCTCGGATCGGTAGGGCAGTTATCTAAATTACTTTCACCGTACTTTGATATTTCACCAAGTTTGGCGCTGCTGGGCTACTGGTGTTTCTGCTATGACACTAAGGCCTTCTCTTTCTCTTCCCCACTTTTCGCTTTCTCGCTTCCTCGCTTTTTCGCTCCTAGTCATTCATCCGTCTCTATCTTTTGTAAAGCTAAGAAGCGTTACATTTGTTTTATCTACACAAAAAGTACTTTTAAGTTAATAACTTTTACGTGTAGATTACACAAAACTTTGCCTTCTTGTCATGCACAATGTTTTTTATTATCGTACAAAAGCATATATGAGTAAATTTATTTTTATATTTATACATAAATAATTACTTTAATAAAAAAATTCAAATATTTATTTAAATAATAAATATAATATCATATAATATATTAATAACGTTTAATTTAACATTTAAATATTATATTTATTCTTTTTCGTAGACATAATTATTTACTTGATTATTCATTACTAACGGAATATTTACCTTCCATATTCACAAAAAGATATAGTTAAGAATTTTTTATTAAATTTACATTATTTCAAATATTTAAAGAAATTTAATTAATTTATTTGATTCATAATTTAAATTTAAATTCAAATATTTAAAGAAAAAACCGTTGTAATATTGAAACTACTCTATTTTTAAACAATATAGCCTTTTGTAACTTTATCCCTTTATCTTCAAATGAAAAGATACTCAAAAGATAACGTTTTTTAGCAATGAAAGAGAAGTAAACATAAAATTGCAGATTAATCTTAATGCAAAATATATGAAGGGGTTTATCAGTTCTTCTGAAATCGAAAGTTTGCTTATGTATATAATAACAAAAGAACTAAATCAAAAGAACAAAATAAACATTCATGATTAAAGAAATACTTTTCGAAATAGTTAAAATTATTCGTCCTTGTTACTTTTTTGTCTTATATATTGACAGTACAAACTATTAATAAATAATTAAATATAAATAATATTCTGATAAATAATTGTGATTAAAATAATGAAGTTCATTTTCCGAATATAAAAAGATAGTTATTTTAAGTACCTACATTAGTATTAACTATTAAATAAATCAACGTATTATAATAAAATCTCTTATTGCAGAATCATAACGCAACGTTCTTAGTACCGTTTTTTAAACTATTGTGTAGTTATTTATTTATTTGTGTAAAATCAATAAGTAATTGGATACATTTTTTAGACTATAAATTATATTATTAGGCGTAAAATTTAATACATATAAATCTGAATGGAGCAATGAACCATTCGTAAAATTTGTTATGTATAATATATTTTTAATTTAGTATATTACTTTTGGAATTGATGCATAAAAAATCACTATGATGAAAGCAAAACGTTCGTTTCTTTCGACATACCCAAGATCAGGGTGTTCTATTCTATACATATGATTAAAATAATTGTACTCGTCACATAGTCTAGCTTCTAACTATACAGAATACGTTTTATGGAGAATATTCATTTAGTATATATATGTTGTATATGAAAATAATACTAATCATACTGCAAACGTTGTATATATTGTGTTTTGCAACGAAACGCGTCATCGTGTTTCCTGCTAAAAAGCATGGCCGATGCTATGCTAAAGCATAAAGAAACTGGTTACACATATGCGCTTCTCGTATATAAGAGAAGCATTTATGGTTAGTGCAGCAGTACTACACATCGTATGTAAGGCTACGCACCAATTAGTGACCTCATAGTCGTCGCTAAGCATTCATTGCACGGCGCTTACAAAAATCAGCCATACGCATACGTAAGCGGCATTGCGTATTTGAGATCGATCACGCCCGATCCACCAATTATTTGGACCTGATCTCTCAACTCCTCTCCGAGGCTTCGGGTTTTGTTACGTCCCATTAATCCCAACTTTTCCACCCTGAGGACTGCGAGTTTCACCGTGTTCTCAAAGTTCCTCATCTCCTAGTCACCGCTTTTATCCGAGGGTAAGAGTTTTGTCGTTTCTCGCCAGTTCTCTCCTGTCCACCTTGAAGGATTCGAGTTTTGTCATATCCTCGAGGTTCCTCCTTTCCCAGTAACTGCTCTTCTCCAAAGCTACCGTTTTTGTTGTATCTTACCAGTCTTCTCTTATTCACCCTAAGAGCTACAGGTTTTTCATTTCTTTACAATTCCCTCCCGCTTCTCCAAATTCGATTATTGCAACTCCCTCGCAGAGACGACAGCGATGTTTGTAGTTCGCACGCGTAAAATACAATCGTAGTAGGGGATATTTATCCACATGAGGAACGCAACAAATGTCACAGTTTAATTGCATCGGCAACTATCCATTTTCTGCTTCGTAAATTCCTATTCGACAACATCATTCTTTAGAAAACCTTAATATTGTTGCTGAAAAGAAATAGATCGTTATGCAACATATAGGTTTTATATGTAACTAAACACAACATTTAATTTTTTTTATATACAGATTTTTGGTAATTTTATTGTTTAAGTATTAGATAACAATACCATACAATAAATTATCTCAGAAATAATTCTAATAATAATAATTAAGTATATATATGTATATATTTATGAAAATGAAAATTTTAATGTGTATAAATAATGTGTATAACGTATAAGAAACAGATATATTATGAGTCTGTTGTTTGCATCGTTGTTGTCGCAACAAAAATTGAAAATTTTTAAAAACGAATAATTTCTTTAAAAAATTATCAAAAACTTTGTATTATTATTAAAACTATCAAAATAATTAATTTCCACCATTGAACGCCACCCTTAGTAGAGATTGAAATTTTCAAGAAATCATAATGGGGTAAATATTAATATTCCACAAAATTTTCAAATTTTATTCCACAAAACGCTAAATATATTAAAAAAAACACACAGGAAAAAATTTTCATATGGCAAATAAATTGTCAAACATTTGAAAAGACTAGTGATTACTTTAACATTTGCAGGACAAAGTTTAATGAAATTTCTTTTAATATATTAAAGGTGATTAGTTAATTTACATATTTACTTTGAATTAAAATAGAGTACGTATTATATAGTCGTACCGTAATACGATGAGGATATAGTACTGACGCGTCAAAATCCAAGAAGTTGAAGAGTTCCAAACTTGTCATTGTTTGTTTGTTGTACCATAATCATTGTATACAAGCATGAAAATATGCGTTAAAATACAGGATTTTCATACACATGTAATAATGTTCCGCTCAAAACTTCAAATCGACAGATGATATAATATTTCTAATATTTATACACTAATATTAACTGATATACAGATACAATGATTTTCTTATACATTTATTATTATTTAAGTAACGTTTTTAAACATCTGTAAATACAATGAATACTAGATGAGAATGTAATTTTCTAATACATTAGGAAATTGATCAAATTTCTAAAAGTTTCTGCAACTAAACAGTTGCAGCTTTTAAATACAGTATTTTACTAGAAAGTCAAATACGTTTTAAGACTACTGATTATCATTACTATACATGTGTTTGATTTCATCTATATACATAAAAATAAATTTTTGAGGTTCATAAAAGATATATTATAAAAGTAATATAATCATTTATTAAGAATTTATTTTATTTTTACGATAATATTATAGTATGAAAATATAAGATTGTTGATCAATATTGTTAAAATAGCCAAGATTTTGTAGCTCATTTTCTACAATATTTTTGTTTCTAAGTATAAACTTTTTACAATCCTTTAGAAAGAAGACGTCGCACTTTCAAAAAAACATATAATTTCTATTTTTTCTATAAAAGATATACTATTCTTAGAGGGATAGTAATTTTCACAAAGATGTCGGCTTTTAACGTAATCGAAGTTTCAATCAGTTGATTCTCAACAAAAATTGAAGTTTTAAAAATTTCCTATAAAATTGATTAGAAACTCTTAATAATAGTACATAATAAATTTATTATATTAAAAATAGTCTTCCCACTCTTAAAAACTACTCATACAAAAAGTTGAAAAATTGAAAAAATCATAAGACCTAAATTATTAGGATTCCACAAAATTTTATTTTCTATTAATATTAAGTACCTTATAATTGCGTAGTAAATTATATGTAAAAAATTGGAACATTTTTTTTAACAACATTATTTAGAAAACCATGCCACGAGTCTGTATACGTACCAATTCTTATGCGCATAACAGTATATTTATAATATTTTAATTATATTGAAATTTAATTAAAATATAATTAAAATATTGTAATTATGAGTCTTAATAAAGTGAATTAAAAAAACTGACATTTAAAACTTCAAAATCAGTTACTTCATTTCATTTTGTTTTAATGATTATGCTACGCAACCCATTCCTTATTATAAAATTACTGAATAATTATAAATAAAAAATTTTTTGTATTTTTATCGTAATAATTTTTACAATACTTTGAAAATAGATTTATAAAAAAATATTACGAAATGGATTTTACTTTTTTTCTCTAACTTATCGAACATTTATATTTATATAATCGTTGCCTGTTCGCACAATTTATTTGTAAAGTACAAAAATCTTACAAATGAATTTCGTATAGTAAATTTTTTTATAAAACCTATGTTTTTATGCTAAAAAAAAATTTTTTTTAAATGCTTATGAGGTTATAGAAATTAATGCTTTGAAATTTTATGAACATATTTATAAATCACTTCACAATTAATTTGTTACAAATTAATTTCTAGTTATATTGCAAGAAGAAGACATGAGGAAATTTTTATAATTTGCGAGTGACCTAATAAGAGAGAAAATGAGTAAAATGACATAGAGATTTGTAGAGAGAGTGAGTTGAAAGGAATAATACCGTAAAAAAGTAAAGTGACAATCTTGCATTTGTACATTGCAGCTTTTTGTAAATAATTCATAAAAGTTTCAATTCTTTGAGTAATAAAATATTGGAGAGTATAGATAGTTATATTAACATTAGTATGTTAGTTTTACGATTATACATTTTCGATTATCATTTAATAAAGCTTAAATTCGATGGACCTTGGGAAGTTCGAAGGTTGCTTGTAAGGTGTTTCTATGTATGCTTAATACGTGTGATTGCTTTTGTAATAAGAACTTAAAGTAGTGTCCGACCGAAATCTTGGAGGCCGATGACGTGTAAACAATTGAACATTTTGAATTTACCTCATATGAGCTTAACTTGTTATATTTTTTTCTGTTTTAAGTATTAGAAATCAAGACTATTTTAAATCTTATCGATAATTGATAATATGTGAACAAAAAATTTTTTAAACATAAATACGAGTTTTAAATGTTAAACGTCTACTTTAATAATTATTAATATCATGTTTTTATTCTTCCATATAGAAATATTTCAAGTTTTAAAAATTAATATATTGATTAGGAATTGATTTTTTAAAAAAAGTTTCATTTCAGATCTAAAACTGGATTAACTTGTGTTTTCCATGAGTAAGTGCATACTTAGTTAATTGTTTACGCATATATTCGTAAGGAAATTATAAGATTCATGAGTTGGTGATTTCCCTCAATTCACGGAGTTTATTTGTGACTACAGTCATTCGTAGTTTAAAATGTTACTTATATAATTAATACTTTAACATTAGTAAACATAATCGAATAAGGCTTTTATAAACAATTATACAAATACGTTGTTATTACCAAACTTTAACTTCTTTTAGGATCTTTTTTACATTTTAAATGCTAAAATGACATCTCGAAATTTGTAAAAATCATATTATTTATAATTTATTTTATATCCAATACAACAATTTCTTTCCTCAGATGTTTCTTTAATTTTTTCAATTATTATGTCGTAATATTGGTACATTTGTTGAATACCAGATATTTAGATTAATTGAAATAATCTGATAGTATAGATAATCAATTCTAACGTTTCAAAATTTAACATTCATTAAAAAATATATAATTTCAAGCAGTTTCTGTAGAACCTCTTTCAAACGAAAATATGGCGGCTCATCAAGGTGCAAGAGAGACGCAAGAAAAGAACAAATATTCCAGGAGTTGCAAGAACGTACATATTCGTTCCACTCAGCGACATTTGCTGTAAATTACGGGACACGTGGTTATAGTTCTAAATTGTCAATTTCAGTTTTATAGTATTTAAAAACTTTTTATTAAATATGTATTATCAACAGAAAATTCTTAAATCAATAATAATATAACAAATAAAGATAATTAAACTGCTGTAATTAAAACGCAATTGTATTTTCATGTAATTTTATGTATACACATGAAAACACTTATCCTTTTTTTCACACACTCACTCTTACTCATTCGCTTAATTTCTGTTGACAAATATGAGATATTACATCTCCTATTTAAAACATACAGGACATTATTTTGATGGATCAAGCCTATAATCAAGGCACCATAATAAAATCAACAAAATTCATATATATATATATATATATATATATAGTAATTTTAATTATTTTTAATCTAACAATTTCATGAAAAAATTAGTGTTGGTTTGTTGAGAGAAAAATCATCGTCTTGCAAAATGCCGGACATTTTAGAAGGTCCGAAAGAAATCGTCACATTTTCCGAAGAGAAAAAAGAGTTTTCACAATCAAAAGAGAATCGAATCTTAAACATCGTCGAATAGAATTAATTGATCATGTTGAAGTTCGGTAGTAGTGTAGTGGAGTACTTGTATAGATTTTACATAAACACAAAAGTTTATTTCATGTCAATTGGATTGACTTAATTTTCCAAAATATAGAGCAAATTTAAAATAGACATCTTTGTTATTAACAATAAACTGTCGCAATTCATGAATACTCATAATGCGTAAGCATACGAGGTGAATTTGTTTAATTTTTAAAACTATGATGAAAATCTGTGATTTTGTTGCTATTTGAGTAATTTGTTCTATTTCATATCTTCAATAATATTCATACATAAAACGATATAAAATAGTAAGACTCAATAACTAAGAGAAAAACAAAAGAAATCTAAAAAATCAGTTCTTATATCTCTTATATATATCTATTTTCAAAATATTCCAAAAAAATATTAAGATAAAACATAATTAATAATTGAAAAAAATTTATATATATATATATAAGATGGTCCGCTCATAAGAAATTTCCGAGTCAAACACTGCAAGCGAGCGAGTACATTTGTATTCACACATATTACATCATGCACATAACCAGCTGTACGTACACCGTCCGAATCAGTCAAGATCGTAGCTCTACGATTTTGTTAAGTCGAAAACGTAACTCCACGACTTCATGTCGCGGCAACACCACAATATGTTAACGATATACGCGTTTCTAATTCACATAGTTTACCACCCTACGATAAATGTGAAAGATTAGAATGAATAATGCAAACATATAAACTATTTATCGCCACCACTAGTGTTCTGTTTCGTTTAGTTAAAAACATAATCAATAATCAATAATAAAAAGTTGAAGAATGTCTCGGGAACGTATATTAATTAACAATAATATGGTGTGTCGTATGAATACACTCATTCCATAAGCATAAGATGAATATTGTAGGAATATTGTAGGAGGTGGAATTGTTTAACTTTGTTGATAACTATGACGAGATCTCCAGATTTTGTTGCTAATCAGAATATTTGTTCCTTACGATATAATCATCGATATTCTTTAATAAAAAGTTCTTGAATACCTCGAGAACATATGTTAATTAACAATTAAGTGTTACCACGCATATGCTTATCGGTAGCGTATTGGACGTGTTATTTACTGATATTTTTGGCAATATTTCTAATTATATTTTCGAGATTTTTTCTGTTATTCCTATCTTTAGTTCTTGGGCAATAGAATTATGCTATTTTATTGTTAAAATATTATTAATTTTTGTATTTACAGTCTATTGTATTAGGCGGTCTTCTGCGAATACTCTTACGCGGTGCAATTTTTTGTTTAAAATTAGTTTCTATGCGCAATAAAAATTTTTTTTATTTTTTTGCGGTTGATAATAATTGTTGTTTATAATAGTTAGAGAAAATTTGAAATTTTTCATTTTTTTATTTTTTAAATTTTTCATCCCATAATAAGGATAGTTATTAAGGGTGTCTAATGTTACATCGTTTTTTGTTAATATTGTATCATAATTATATTGTTAACGTAGTTTTCTAAAGAAATTTCAAGGTTTGAAAAATTTTATTCATGTTGGAGTTTCTACGTTGGAAACTTCAGACTCATTAAATTTATATAATTTATAAAAACCAATAAATAAGATTACATTTATACAAGTCTTGAATATAATATTGAATTTTCTTAAATGTATAGATAATATTAAACACTAAATTAGTATAATTCAGAAAAATCTAATAAATAATATTAAATTTACACTCTTCCTTAATAACAATATTGAATTTCTTTGAATTATTAGTTAATATTAACTCTTAATTAAAAGAATTCATAAAAATCAATTAAATAGAGGCAAATTTAAAATATTCCTTTATTATAATGATGAATCTCTCCAAATCTATTCATAATCTAAACACATAAATAATTTAATCCAATAAATTAAATCAAATTTACACTATTCCTTGATAATAATGTTGAACATCCTCACCTGTATAAATAATATTATACCATAGATTAATATAATTTAGAAAAACGTAAAATGTAAAAATAAATTTGCACTATTCTAAGATAATAATGTTGAATTTCTTTACATGTGCATATAATATAAACACATAAAAAATTTAATTATTAAAAATCCAATAAAAACATTAAATTTACATTTTTCGTGATTATAATGATGAATTTTTTCAAATGTATATATAATATTAACCCCTAAATTCATAAATTCATAAAAATCTAATAAATAAAATCAAATATACTCTATTCATGATATAATGATGTAATTTTGCTAATGTATAAATAACATTATCCACTTAATTCAAATAATTTAAGAAAATCCAATATATTAAATAAAATTAACAAAATTTCTTGATAATAATGATAAATTTTTTTAAACGTTCAGATAATATTAACACTTGAATTAATATAATTTATAAAAACCCAATAAATATAATCAGCTTGACAATATTCCTTTATAATAATGTTAAATTTATAGTTAATATTAACACCTTTATAATATAATTTAGAAAATATCAATAAATAAAATAAAATTTTCTCTATATCTTGTTAAAAATGTTGAAATTTTTTAATGTATAGATATTATTAACTTATAAATTAATATAACTGACAAGAATTTATTGAATAAATTCATATTTACACTATGCTTGATAATAATCTTGAATTTTTTTATGGTAAAGATAATATAAATCAAATTTCTATAAATCCAATAAATGAAATTAAATTTACAATACATCTTGAGAGTAATCTTAATCCGTAATAATTAATATTAATCCTTAAATTAATATTATTCAAAAAAACTAAGAAATAATAACAAAATTTCAATATTCCTTGATAATAATTTTGAATTTTTCAAATGTATTGATAATATAAACAAATAAATTAATATATTTATAAAAATTCATTAAATAAATTTAAGTTTACACTATTCCTAAATTGTAATTTTAATTTTTTTATATAAAAAAGTAATATTAACTCCTGAATTAATATAATTTATAAAAATCAGATAACTAAAAAAAAATTTACACTTTTCTTTAATTATAATGTTAAATTTTATGAAATATATAGATATTATTAATCCTTTAATTGATATAATTTAAGATGTTTAATTTAATTGATATAATTTAAGATGTTTAATTTAATTGATATAATTTAAGATGTTTGATTTAATTGATATAATTATAGATGTCCAATAAATTCAACCAAATTTACACTATTTCTTGATAATAATATTTAATTTCTTTAAATATATATATAATATTAACCTCTTTATTAATAAAATTTACAAAAATCTAATACATAAAATCAAATTTCTAAAATGTCTTGATTTTAATGTTGAATTTCTAAATAGTATACATTAAATTTCTAAACCGCATTAAATAAAGTTATTATATATTAAAAATGACGATAACGCGTTTGAAAATCAAAAAGGTCTGGTACGGAATCGTCAAAATCTGAAAGTCGTCGAATCTCAAACTGACGAATCGTCCGTCGCTTGGGCTTCTAAAGCGTATTATCGTCAATATGCAATCATAATAAATACGAATTCTTACGCATAGAGCAACGTTGTATTATGACTTACCGACTAATGTATATAATGTATTATGAGATGCAACAAAATTTTTATTTTTTTATTCTGTCATTATTTTTTCGTTTTTTATTCTTGAAATAAGTAGCGAATATAAATAAATGAACTAAAACTCAATAAATTAAAATGTTTTGTCTTTTAGAATTTCTGTTTATCTAAAAAATGAACTGTTTTTCTTTATTGCTCACGCAGCTGGATTAATTTTAATAATTTATGTATAATAATAGTTTTAAAATAAACAGACTAAGTAAGCATAATAAATTAGAGGGATAGAGAAACGAATGAAAAAAAAGTATAGTAATATGCTTTTGTGTATGAATTATGTATCTACACTTTGTAAATTGAAAGGAATGAAAAAATATGTAGTAATGAATTTAAGACATGTACATTTGTTGTCTTCGACAATCGCAAATTCGGTATGTTTGTATGTATTGTTTATTTTTAAGATCTCGTGTTGCACTGTACATTTAGAAGTTTGTTTAGAAAAATAAAAGACTAAGTGTCGGAGTTACGGGGACGAATCTTCATAATTCTAGAGTCAAGCTTTGAATCCGACCATCGTATTATGCTGATATTTGAGCAGAATGTGTGTGAATACGTATGTATTTATTCTCTTGCAGCAATGAGACAGAAATTTCTTTTGGACTCGCCGACTGATATACACAAAATATAACTAAAATTTTACAAAATACAAATCTTAATAAATAATTTGCTTATCTTTTTATTAATAATCAATTGTCTTATAAATAACTAGAAATACTAATATCTCATCTGAAAAATTATAATATTTTAAAACAAATCTTTTCGGAAATACCCAAAAATTGTAATGCACAATATTTACTGTACGAAATTACAAATGCAAATCAAAAACTTTTTGCACATTTTATTACGCATTACACATAAAAAACAAATAAAATTATAAATAAAGACAAAAGTCGAATTTAGTGGTAATTATAGACAAACTTTTAAGTTATTACTATATCTGTGACCACTCGAATTAAAATAAAAAAATATAATATTTTTGTTTACTCTGTACATATGAAAACTTTATTTCGAATTTTTTTATTATTTAAATTATTTTTATGTTATAAAATGTTTTAATATCTATGTTAAAAAAACAATTATAGTCATATAATTATATTATATAGTCGTATAATTTAAGTTTACTAAATAGGTAAACAAGATTTGCATGATGCCTAATTTAAGAAAGATAAACAATAAAAAAATATATATATATATATATGTACAGGTAAAATGAGTACGAGAGAGAAAAGATAGACAAATAATAAGAAATGATTATTACAATTACATGTAAACTTCTATAAAATGATATACGCTAAATTATTCAAATTAAATTCTTTAAGTCTTACAAGAAATGAAATAGTAAATAATTGTAATCCTTTCCGTATTAAAAATTTAAAATTATACTTTTTCACAGGGTAGTGGACACAAAATGATATAGAGATATCACGATTGAGGCACTACTGTCAAATTAGCTACGACTAGATTAATCAGATTCACTCGTGTGCACGCCGACTCTGATGTGTCAAGCATCTATAGGCGAGCGATCATCAAATATGAACAATGAAGTACCAGGAGACGAGCATTCGTCTTCTCCGAAAGATTGAGACATTCTTGACCAAGCAGCTCCGACAAGAACGATCAGGGTCCCTCGTGTGCACGCCGAATATGAATAATGGAGATTATAGAGGCGAGCGCTCACTATACCTGAAGCTATGATACCCTACTATCGAAGCTGCTACGACTACAAAGAACAGGTTTACTCGTGTTCACGCCGACTATAAATGATGGAGAACCTTGAGGCAAGCACTCGCCGTGCCTGAAATCGTTTAAAGCGCTTGATACTTCATAGGCGTCTTTGCATACAAGTAAACTGATCGTTCTAATCATAGCTGCTACGACAAGAGTGCTGCAAGCGTTCAAACAGCATGAGCCCTCTCCTTCAAGTTCTCCACCGTTCATAGTATGAGACACACAAGTGAATTCGATCACTCTACTTGACATTCCTTCGACATGAGAGTCTCAATCGTTCAGGCATGGCAAGCACATGCCTACAGGTACTCCATCGTTCATAATCGACGAGCGCTGGCCTCTAGATGCTTAATGTTTCATAGTTGGCTTGCTCATAAGTGAACCTGATCGTTCTAGTCGTTGTTGCTTCGACAGGCGTGACTCAATCTTTCAGGAATGGCAATAACGAAAATAAAGGCCTATGCCAACATTGCTGAAATGCCAAGTAGTTAATAATGTTGATGAGCCAATAAAGGTCAATTAGCCAATAATCTTGAAAAGCCAATGATGTCCAATTATCCAACTATGCTGTTAACCAATAATGGCCTATTGGCCAATAATGCTAAATGGCCAGTAAAGTCAAATCAGCCAATAAATGCAAATTTGCAAATAAAGGAAAAATAGCATATTATGATGAAATTCCAATAAAGGAAAAGTTGCTAACAATGCCTTAAAGCCAATAAAGGCCAAAAAATGCCAATTAGCTTTTAGGGCCGAAAAGACTGTAAAGGTCAATAAAGGCGAATTGGCCAATAATGCCTTAATACAGGATAATACAAAATAATACAGGAATATAAAAATTCAAAAATAAATATTTTACTAACTCACCGATTTTCTCGCTCTCGCTCTCTCTCTCTCTCTCTCTCTCTCTTTCTCAAGTACATATACCTATTCTTAAATAATGAAAATATTTCTTGATACGGTTATGAATTTGTAGCTTGAAATAGTATATAATGAAAATTATAACTAAAATAAATATTCTAAATATTTTTCATTTTGATTATTGACAATCAAAAAGCTTGTACAATAAATATTGAAATATATTAGTTCTAATTACAGTAGACAAAACTTGTTTCGGTAAATATAATTGTCAATAAAATACCTAGAATTTATTATAAATAATTACACCACTTCTGAGTAGTATATGAATATGACATAATCATACGTAGTGCACTTATTTCAACGTTGTTAACTATGATGAAAATCTTCGATTTTTTTCTATTCGAGTTATTTGTTCATTTCGATATGTCTAACAATATTCAGTAATAAAATGTTGTGGAATTCTAATAACATGATTTGGTTAAACTTTTATCTGATAAAATAAATTTTAAAAAGAAAGTCGTAACGTTTATTGTATAATAAATTATATTTAAACTTAATTTTAGAGTGTTTAAAATTTTTCGTATTTTGTACTTTATATTAACAATTACATATTTCTCTTATAAATAATTGTTGTTTAAAGTTTGTAACGTGTCGACCCGTCTCCTCCATGTGTCCTTTCGGTGTAACGTTCGATACATTTTAAGTTTCGTGCGGTTTAGTCCCTGTTTACTCGCCCTTCTGATGGTGGCGGCGACTCGGTTCCCCGTGCTCCCTGACTTTCCCGTACCGGACGGCTGGAGGTCGGACCAAGTTTGAGGCGGGAGGAGGAGGCGGGAAGGGACGGGGCGAAATAAATAAGGCGTTTTTCTTTTACTTTTTAAGATCTAAACTTAGGATTATCTTTATTAAAGTAAATCTACAATTATGTTTATTTTGTGATGCGCTCACCGCAATCTTAACAGTTTAAGTTAAAAATAAAGATTATATTTTTTAACAGATCTTTAAACGGTTTTGATTTACATGTCACTTCTTATGTACTAGACGGCGAGGTTTTATTACAGGTATACGTCAGTCGGTGACGTGCGCTTTTTACATTCTAGGTGGCGGATTTTAACAAAGAGATAATATATCGGCTGTGCGACATTTTCGCACACACAATACGGCAGGATTACAGTAAAGATTGGTACGGCGGAATTACAATGTTTAATTGAACAGTAGCGGTGTATCACGTGAGTTTACTCGGCGGGATCTCACTTACTATCGCGGCGGAAGATAGCGATGGGAGGGAGAGTCTAGCCCGGAGGCTGTGTCTTCGGATCGCGACCGCGGACTTATTCCTATAATTTATTAATTTTGTATTTTACTGTATATATTACTTTAAACATAAAAAGTTTATATTATTATAATTAATGCTTATAATTGAGTGGAAATGAATATTATTATTATAAATTAATTAAGTTTAAAATCTATTAATTTATTAAAGTATAAGTAACTCTTCAAAATTTTTAAAAGTTTGAAAAAAAAGGCATAATTTTTTGAAAAGTAGATAATATAAAAATTTAATTTAATTTAAATTAAAATCAATTGATATTATTATGTATCACATAATAAAGAACAAAATCTTAATTTAGTAATTATTAAAATAATGTTTGAAAAATTAATAAAAGTATCTGTATCGTCAGAGTAAGAAAATAAAGAAAGAAATAATTATAAACAGAAGTAAACACATGAATTCAAACATCATTCATTGAATTTTTTAATTCAATTTGGTTGTCATTAGCTATATAGAAATAAATCGAAATATATTAATTTTATAGGAATTCATGAATAAAATCATCTTTAAATTCATGAAGAAATATAAAAAAATCATAAAAATGATATTATATATAAAAATAAAATAATAAAGTGCCTGAATAAGAAAATTATCTTAGTAACCTACAAATATAGTTTCTAACATTATCTTTATTAAATGTAAGTTTTGAAGTGATAAAAATGTCTAATTATTTATAAATATTAAAATAAAATGAATTTTAAACTTAAACTTAAAAAACAACATTAAAATTGTTATTATTAATTAATATATATTGTTATATACTTATAAAATAATAATATAATAAATTTAGCAAAAAAGAAACTTACATTGAAAAAAAATTTCTATGAATATTAAAAATATGAATCTCTATAATTAATTTAAAATTTTATATATATATTTGGAATAGAAAATTGACTACATGGTTTTGATTCCACAAATCAATATTGTGATTAAATTCTATATAATTTAATATAAGACTGCATCTACATACAAAGTACGTAACACCCATTTCGAGCGCAATTTTCATAAAAGAAATCTATTCGTATGCATTTACAGTCTTAATAATAAACACTGCTCCTTAAGAAAATTTATAAAACCTTAATTTATTGTACTAATCTGCCATATTAGAATTTAATTACATTTCTCCATTTTCAATATATTCTTTAAAATTTTCATCATGAAAAAATGGTGTAAAAGAAGTATAAGGTTTATTTCAAGTATTTCATGTATCAATATTTCTTTCATACATTCCAAATTCAAGTCAAACTTCTTTTGTAATTTGAGAAATTTCTGAAACTCTGATTAGGTCCTGGGTACTCTATTATTCATTCTAATCTAATTACTGAATTAGGTACATAATATATACGTAGAGTAATTAAAGTTTTTCAAATAATAAAAGAAAAAAATATTACATATACATAAATTTGCATCAGGATAATCTTAGTATCGATAAGGTATACCTCTTAAACCTAAAAAATGTCGAGGATTAATTGATAAATTTACTCCGATAAATATGTAAAAAATTAATTTTTAGTAATTTTTTATTTATGTTTACTCAAACTTACTTAATAATTTTACTTACACTTCCAAAAATCACATAAACCGCTCTTATAGATTAAACAAAATTAAAATGAGCAACAACATAATAAGTATCATGTAATCAAATATCAAGTGAAGAATTAACTAATACAACTCCTGTTAATCCTCCTAAATTAAATAAAAAAAATAAAACAAAAAATTTATAAATTAGATACAGTTACTTTAATTTTTATCCACATTATTGATCTTACTCAATTAAAATTTTTAGTTTCAATAGGAATAGCAATAATCATTGTTATGAAATAAATAAGCTCCTATATCAACAGTTATACCTACAATAAATATAGAATGTCCTCATACAATTAACCCTAATAAACCAATAGATATTATTGTACAAGTTATTCCAATAACACAAAATACTTTTTTTTATCCTTTCATAACACGCTAAATGAGATACTAAACCAAATCCAAGTAAAATTAAAATATAAACTTTAGGATGATCAAAAAATCAAAATAAATGTTGATATAAAATTGAATCTCCACCACCTGTTACATAAAATTTAAATTATGATCAAAAAATAATATTGTAATCGCACCAGCTAATACCGGTATCACAAATAATAATAAAAGTAAAGTAACAAATATAGAAATACAAAAAAAAAAATTTTTCAAAATTTAATAATTTTATATTACAAATTGTTGTAATAAAATTTACAGCTCTTATTGGTGATATATAAGCAACATGTAATTTAAAAATTGAAAAATCAACAGAAATTCCTCTATAAAATAATTTAGATGAAATTGTGGATACACTGTTCGTCCTGTACTTACTTTACTCCTAATATTATTCTAATAATTAAAAATATGAATCTAAGAGGTAATAGTCGAGATCTCAAGTTATTTATATGAAGAAAAGCTATATCAGGAATCCCTAGTATTGTAGGTGTAACAACGATTTTCGCTGTTTATTTCTTCGTCTCCTTCAGATGTCGGCATTCCAAAACAAACCAAGACTTGCCTATAGGGTCAGAACCTCTATAGTATTGCTAGCCATACATAAGGGTTGCCCCGGTGCGACAGTAAAACCCCGCAATCCATAACTGTCACCATGCTTGCTGTCTCGCCCTATCTGTATACTACAGAAGGCTTTCATTCTTTCACTTTTCTCTCGTCGTCTAGCGGAGGAAATTGCTTCTCCTCTTTACATGTATAGGCTGGCGCGAATTTTTTGGCAAAAGGGCTATGGTAAGGCGGACGCACGACTCAGCTTAGTGCGTAGCTACTCTTTTCTCTCCTGCTCCTATTTTCTCACTAACGCTTGTCTGCGTCGCATTCTTTCTCTCAGACACACATTCTGCGTCATCATTTATCGAGTTTAGCGCAAGAGGGATTTTCGTCACATAGATATTAAATAATTACCAAAACCACCTATTATTGTTAACAAAATAAAAAAAATATTACAAAAGCACATTAATTTATAATTTGATCATTTATTAATACAGAACCTGTTCTATTTAATTTCAAACGGATTAATATTAATAATACAAATCCAACTATCCCAGCTCATAATCCAAAAATTAAATATAAAATACCAAGAAACTTATGATTGGTTGAATACAATCATTTACTTATTATGATTATATCTTATATAGTTTAAATTAAAAAATTATATTTCCGATATAAAATTATTTGATTTTTAATTTATAAAAATTTTATTTAAAAATAAATTAATATTATCATAATATTATATAATTATATAATATAATCATAATGTAATTTAAATATGTTTTAATTAAATATTTAATAAATATACATAATTTAGTTAATATTAATATTCTTACTACTAACGTTACTGTGTAATTTTTATTTCAATTAATAATGTTCAATATATTTTTTGATACTAAATAAATTATATTTTTAAATAAATATTCCCTTCATTCTTTATCATATAGATGCATATACTTCAATGGTAATCTTAGAGAATAATAAATAATTTTAATTACAATAATATCTATACAACATATTTTTTATAAATAATTTTATAAAATTGTTATATTTTATATCTAATTTCAATAACATAATTCCATTTGTAAAAGATAAAATTAAAATCATATAATTTATAAATTTATCATTTTGATTAATGAAAATTATATCAATATTTATAAATATAATTTATTTTACAATTAGAGATTTGAGAGTTATCCCGCCTATATAACGAGTACGAAGAGCGGGTAAAAAGGCGCTACGGTGGTCATACATCAGGCCTTCAGCACATAAGAACAGCAGCTGAAGGAAGCGACAACAAACAATCGCTAATAGGAAAAACCGTCACAAAATATATGATAATAACAGTAAATTACTACTATTAAAGGCAATAAAGCAAATAAACTATAAAATATTGCATAAAATCCAGCTCTTTTTCGTTCATGTTGATATCCTTACCCTTAAGTTAATAAAAATGTTGGTAATAAACTTATTAAACAAAAATAAAAAAATTTATTAAAAAAAACGATATAGCTAAACAATTTAATAGTAAAATTAATAGATAAGATTAAATTTGAATGTTATTAACTTTACTAATTATAAATGTTAATACTAACATTCAAATTCATAATAATAATAAAATTAATATATAATTATCTAATCCTATAAAATAATGAATTTTTTTCAATTTCATCTTTACACATTTTTAAATAATATAATATATCTCTCAAAAAATAAATTTGCAGTGTATATTATTATTATTTTAGAATTTTATAGTTTTATACGTGTTATTAAAAATAATATTATTAAAATTCTTATCATGTAATTAAATTAGTTAATTTTATATTATCATTTCCATATAAACGTAATTATAATATTAATAAAGTTAATCCTAATAAATGCAAAGATTATTTTAATTACTTTTGTATTTAGTTCAATATTTATATTCACTTCTATAACTTATAATCACTTAACCCCAATAATTATATTTTTAATTTTAATTGGACGATAAATAATTATTTTTTTATATTTTACTAGATTTATTGGTAAATTTAATCCTGAAAAACGAAAAGATACTTTTACTTTACATCTTAATGTAATACTATTTTTAATTTTTATATTATTTATATACTAATAACATTTATGTTTTGATTAAATAATAGTATATGAATTATTTCTATTAATAAATATTTAAATACTTCTAAAAATTTTAATGTTTAAATATTATCAATTTATTCTATTAATAAAAGAATAATAATTTCTATTTTTAATATATAAACTTTTTATTATTAAATTATATGAATCAAGAGTTAGAATTATATGAAAATCAATAAAATGAAAAATTTATATAATATTATAAAAACTAATTATATTCTTTCTATCATTAATAATTCTTAAATTAATTTACCTACTCCAATTAATATTTCTATTTGATGAAATTTTGAATCACTACTAGCTTCATGTTTAATAATTAAAATTATTACAGGTTTATTCCTTTCTATACATTATACTTCTAATATTAATATAGCTTTTAAAAAAGAAATTCATATTGTTGAAGGTGTAAATTTTGGATGTTTATTACATTTAATATATATAAATGGTGCATCAATATTTTTACTTGTATATTTTCATTGTATATTGGTCGTAATTTATATTACAATACCTTTAAATCAAATAAACTTTAAAATATTAGAGTTATTATATTTTAGTGACAATAATAACTGATTTTATAGGATATGTATTACCATGAATCAAATGTCATTTTTAGATGTTACAATAATTAACAGTTACTAACCTTCTATCTTCTATTTCATATTTTGGAAATTCTATAGTTTCATGATTTTGAGGGGAATTTTCTATTAATAATGCAATGTTAAATCAATTTTATTCTTTTCACTCCATTATTCCATTTATTATTTTCATTTTAGTAATTAATTTTTTAGTAATACTGCAAGAAATAGTATCATCTAAATCTGAAGGATTAAATAGAAATTTTAATAACATTCCTTTGAACCCTTGCTTTTCTATTAAAGACTCAATTGGATTTATAATAGTATTATCATTTTTACTAATAACTTATTTATTATTTTCTTACAATTTAGGTAAACCTAAAAACTTTAGTAAGCCTAATCCAATAATTACACAAATACTCATTCAACTAGAATGATTTGTTATTTACTTATGCAATTAATTTGCTGATCCATTTCTAGTAAATTAGAAGTTATTGCTTTAATGATTTGTATTTTAATTTTATTATAGATTCCTTTTATTTTAATCTATAAAATTAAATAATTCAAATCTCAACCTATTAACTAAATTATATTTTGATGATTTGTGGTATTAATTATTATTTTAACTTGAACAGGAACTAAACCAATTAAAGAACCTTATGTTATTATCAGACAAATTACTTCAATTTTATATTTTTCTTATTATTCAATGTATCCAATTTTTACTAATATTATTTTTAAATAATTAGAAATGATTATAAAGTTAGTTTCAACCTAATTTAAGATACTAATTTACCCATTTTTATATTAATTATTATGCTGTATTACCATGTAACTTGAAATTAAATTTCTAGAAGTAAAAAATTCGAATTTTTCATAATTTTTAATATATTATTCTTTTAATTATTAACAAAATAATTAAATGTATTAAAGTTCTAGGTCAAAATATTATTATATTTAAATTTCCCTATAATAATAATATACTTAATAAATATATAGTAAATAAAATTATTCTACATTTATCAATTATAAATAAATCAAAAGGTTCTACTACATAGTTAACATC
The DNA here is from genome assembly GCA_018907045.1 of Wiebesia pumilae. Lineage (NCBI taxonomy): Eukaryota > Metazoa > Arthropoda > Insecta > Hymenoptera > Agaonidae > Wiebesia > Wiebesia pumilae. Next base: position 806,338 of record JACCHZ010000160.1, on the reverse strand, counting down.
AAATCCTAAAACTAATTCTGATTCACCTTCTGAAAAATCAAAAGTAGTTCGACTTAATTCTGCTAATAATCTTATAAATAATATAAATCCAACAGGATACAATAATATAAGAAATCAACGACAATATTGGAACTCTTGATAAACTATTAATCTAAATCTTTCTATAAATTATAATACTTTATAATTAAGAAATATTATTGATGCTTCACAAGAAATACTTTGTGCAATACTTCGTAATCCACCTAAAGTAGCATAAGTAAAATTTGAATTCATCCAGATAACATTAATCCATAAACACCTGATGGAAAGGGGCCGTTGGAAATCCCGGCTGGGAAGATTCGTGAAGCGTCCTTTTCATCTCCTTCCTTCGATCAGCTATAAGAAGAACCGTTTGTATATAGAAGAGAGGCGACGTCTCAGAGAGGAGGCAAAAAAAATACAATTTCTTTCTTCTTAATGGCCACTCAAGCACGTTTGCCCCTTCGGCTCCGTCCGCTCAACTGCTATCCGCAACGCTCCCTTATATTTCTCTTTCTCAGACGGCGCCGCTCTAATCCTTTGCCACGCTCTACCCCATCCTTCCCTCGAGCACACGCCGCGCCGCTGCAGGGGAAAACTATTTTTCCAGCCGATTCTCCCCAAGCTAAGTCGCCAACGCTTCCGCCGCGACGACGCAGTTCTAATCACCACAGCGCCATCGTGGCGGGAAATCCCGAGCCCACTTTCTCCGGCGCATAGCGCTTCCGTACACTTGCACTGGGTGACTTACCATAAGTCACTTTTTCTAATCCGGACCTGCACAACTCGGTCATTGTGAGTGTCGCAAAATTTGGCGCGCGTCACATCTATTCTTATTATACATAAAATTAATAATTCATGTATTTTTATATGTAAATAATTTTCATAAAAAGGTAATATTCATCGTTAAATAAACATTAAAGTGGATCTTAAAGTTGGCTTAAAAAGATAGTAAAAATAATTTGAATTATAAATAAATACTGTCTCTTTTAATAATAACTTTACTCCATCTCTTACTGTTTCTTATAATCTTCAAACCCTTACTTTATTGGCTCCTTTCGTAATTAAATATAACCTAAGACTTTTTATTCTAATAATATTAAGAATGTAACTGAAATTAACACTAAAATAATTACATCTAATCTTAAAAATAATATGATTGATATTGATAATATTATTATAAAAATAATTTCTAATTATTTATAAATAAGTACTAAATTTATTTGCACTAATATGCTAAGATAATAAATATATTTTGATTTACAATAATTTTATTATAAATAAAAAGTTCTTTCATACAAGTTTATTTATTTTTATTAATGTTAGAATCCAAACTAATTGACACCATTTCACACTCAAATCAAGTAAGTTTTTAAAAGTTGAACGAACTTAATTGATTTATTGACTCTAATAACTACTTAAATTAATTCAACATCAAAGTCGCAAACTTTTTATTAATTAACTCTCCAAAAATATTACGCTATTCTCGAATTCCTAAACTTAATCTTTCAATTAATTGTCTGTATATATATATGTAATTTATTTTTCTAGTAATTTTATCATAGATTTAAATTTAAAAAATAAAAACTTATAATTTCGTTTTTCCTCGTCGAGTGCTTGTTGTTTGTTCTTGACTTTATTCCTCACCTAGTAAACCCTTGCTTTGGACAGCTCGGGCCGGACGTGCTTGCGCCACCGCCGCCGCTGTTTCTCCGCCGTCGACCTTGCCCACGATCCGTAAAGGTAATGGCTAAGCGAGGTAACCCCTCCACGAAACTCACGAATACGAAAAAGCGCGCTCACGCAAAACAATAAGTTGGAGGTGGAGTTCCGGAAGCAACGGTCTCCCAGTTTTGCTGACATTTGACGTATGACACCTTCCAAAGAACGCTGACGTTTGGCGCGTTCCCAGTCATGCTGAATTTGGCGCATGACACCTAGTGTTAAAATTAGGTACACTAGGACACTTTAAGGTGCTGCTGATACTCGACATATCTCCGAAGAGTGCTGACATTGTATCTCTGAAGAGTACTAATATTAGGCGCACTCCTAGGGAACAGTGACGTTTGGCGCATTCCCGGTAATACTGACATTTGGCGCACTCGAAACTCTTAAGGTGCTGATATTGGACTGGAGGAAGTGCTGACGTTTGGTTTACTTCCAAAGAATTCTGTCATTTTGCGCATTCCTGGCCAAGCTGATTTTTGGCACGTGGTCCTGGGTTTAGATATAAGTCTGCGGTCGTGCTCCGGAGACACAGCCTCTTGGCTAGATTCTACCCGCCGCGACACAAAGTAAGCAAGTACCACCAAATAAATCCGTGTTTATGTACCGTCGCGGTTCAATAAATATTATAAAGAAATTAACTCTGCCGTCAAAGTGTATAAAAAAACGCCGCATTTACTATGTACCGTCGCCCTTAGGTTATTATTGTAAAACTTGGCCATTTAGTGTGTAAGAAAGCGCCGAGTTTATTGTGTACTCTCACCATTAAATTATTAGCTACCGCCGTGTTCTCTTAGAATTTATATAAAATAATAATCACCGCGAAATTATTGTAAAATATTCGACGACTCAAAATAGCATATTAATCACCGCCGTGGCTAAAAGAAATAGTTATGTTTTATAAACGGTAAGCGTACCATGAAATAAAAATAATAAACCCTGTAAGCTTCATTTGAAAAAATAGTTTTTATTTTAATATTGAATAAAACGCCTTGCTTATTTGCCCCAGTCTCTTCGCGCCTTCTCCCGTCACGAACCTGGTCCGACATCGAGCCATCCGAGACAGGACAGTTAAGAAGCACGAGATACTAAGTCGCCACCGCCTTCAGAAGGAAGAATAAACAAAAGATTAATAACAATTAAAGTATAAAAACAACCAGGCTACATGGCACCCGAACAGGGACCATTTAACATGCAATAAATTACCCCGCTCGCCCCACATTACAAACGAATACTATTCATGAAACTGCTGCTCTGGTTCTTTTTCTTGTTTTTCGAATGCATTAATGTGCGCGTCGAAGGAATGTAAAAAGGAATAATTTCAAGTCCCCCAGTCTTTGCAGGGAGAGGGAATGTACTTATATTTAGCCATTAAGACGAAAATTTTAAGCTCGAATTTGCTTGATTGTAAATTTGCAGTTTTAAACAAAAGATTCAAAATTCCCATTATAATACCTAAATTCGTTAACAAACTTAACAGTTTTTTTAAATAGTTTTGTTCGTGATACTCGCCTATTCAAGACCTCAGAATGTTCACTAATCTATAGAAATCCCACTTAAAAATAATCACGCGATTCGTTTACCTTATTTTTATCTTACTTATGTCTTTATTAAAAATAGAGTTTGTGTTAAGAAGAAAATGTCAAGAACATTGTATATAGAACGTACAATCAAATAATACTTAGACAAGAACAAATCCGTATTATAAAACAATTTAAACTCAAATCCACACTTTATCAATAACAAGTATAATAATATTCCACAGTTTCTACGAAATAGAATAGTCACGCAAAAGTACAATAATTTTTAATTTACATTAAATAAGCATATACAAAATTAGTCTATTAGACAGTCTACAACATTTTAGACTATAATTTTTAGTAATATAAAATATTTTTTTTACTCTTTTAATCAAATAACTATCGTAATTAAATACTGTAAAGTTTGTATACACTTAAATAAATACTTATTTTTTACAAAATATTATAGATCATTAGATAATAATATTAGATACTAATTGTTATTAAGTAGATCATCATTATCTTATACCTTATGAAATATGAATTGGATTATAATTTATATATAACATTTTATTACAATTTTATCTTAATTGTTTTCGATGTATAGTGATATCTATTACAATATCTTATGTTTCATAAAGATATCAAAAATAAATCTTCGAGATACTATTGTGGTCTCTGGGATTTTGTAGCATTTGAACTATTTGCGGTACTGCTTTAAGATTTTCATTATAAAAACAATTTAAGTAAAGAATCAATGCAAACAAGTGGTAGACGCTTTTTAATTGATTTTTTAAAAAAATAATATTTTTTATTGAATTAATTATTAATTAATTAGTAATTTATTAATTTTGCAGCTTTATAATGGTAAACTATTTTTATTTTATTTATGCAAGCATGTTAATTACTTGATTATGTATTAATAAAAAATTTTTAGTCTCAAGAAGTTGAAGAAACTATGAAACGGATTCAATCTCATAAAGGTGTTGTCGGTATTATAATTGTTAATACGGAAGGTATGTAAAATTCTTACTACTTGATATTCTTTATATTTATTATAAGAAATTAATATTTGAAGTTTTTGCAATATATGAAGATAGAGAATTATAAGGAAATGATAGAACGTTCACAAGAAATTAATTTTTATTACGCAGAAAAAAATTATTCTAAAAACTAAGATTTATTTATTTATTTAAAAATCAGTATAAATGATGTTTAGGGTAGAAAAATTAATAAGTTGTGTAATATTACAATATATTATTTCTTGAATTATGTATTGATATATATTTTATTATCCTTTTCTATTTTTTATGATAATATACAAATTTATTATTTCTTAAATAACTTTCTGATATAAAATTAGGTAATTTTTACTCCAAAAAAAATATAACATAAACTGCATATATATATATGTATAATTTAGTATGGCTTGAAATGATTTTGGAAATTATTACTATTTTGTTTATTTTTTACAAAAATTTGGAATGGATTTATTTTATAAAATACTTGTATATTTAAATATACAACTCTATCTAATAGAAAATTCAATGGTTCATATGTTTGGAATTTTGGAATAAAATCCAAATGATTATTTTTAAGTTATACATTATTTTATCAATAAATATTCTTTTAAAACTAAATTAATTTCTGAAAGCAATTATTTATATGAAATAATTATAAAATTTTATCTTTTACTTTTTTGTTATAATTTAATGTAAATAAGTTTGTGATATATGACTTATCTTTTTTTATTGATGATAATAAATTTTAAATTAATCAAACTATAATAAAATTGAATCAGATAATATGTATTGTGCTATAATCAAGAAATTAGTTATTTAATTACAAGTTAAGCAATCTGTCAATTCTTCATCCTGTTAACATTTTTATCTATATTATCATTAATAATTTTTATGAACAATAATTTAGTTTGAAAGTGATGATCAGTTAATATTTTTTTCATTAAATTTTATCTATATATTTAAATCTGTACATGTACATGTAGAGAATCTAGCAAAAGTTCCAAGATAGCTAATTTTCTCAAAAGAGAAACTTTGAAAAAAAGACATACTTTGTGATAAAATTGTACATTGATATAATATTGAAGGTGAAATCTAGCATTTCTGATCAGAATTTTTATTTCTTATGTTGTGATCAATTGGAAGTAAACAAGGCAATGTTGGTAAATATTTCAATTGATATATGGTCCAGTTTGAGATCATATTTCAATTTAAAAGCAACCTGTTTCAAATCATCAACAAATTATCATCAATGATATGATAACTTTTTAAACTAATAATACCTCATCTGATTTATTTAATAATAAGCATAAATTGTTCATCATAAAGCTCTTAATAATAAACTAAGTGGTTTTAAAAACTGAAGATTGAAGATACAAAGTGCAAAGCTGAATTTCAAATACTTCATTTTAGATGTAGTATGTTAAAAAAAATTTAACTTTATCAGCAAAATAACAGGTATGATTAACTGCTAGATCACCATTGATGAAAAACAAAGTTTTCTATAAAATTATACTTATGTTTTTGCATCAAATGATACCTGAAATTATTAATATTTTGTTTAGTTGTTACTAAATTTTGGAATAATTTTAACTTATAAAGTATTTGTATTTTTAAATATATAACTCCATCTAATAGAAAATTCAATGGTTCACATGTTTGGAATTTTAGAATAAAAAACAGACTATTACAAATTGTATAGACAAATATCAGCAGCATCACCTCACCGATAAAACAAGTAGAAACAATTATATTATAATATATTTTATAATATACATTAAATATATACTAATTTTATTATATAAAGTTAGCGAGTGCTATCATAACCATCTGAGATGACTGTAATTGTTATAAAGTTGTAAAGTTATAGAAAGATAAGTTTTTTAATTAGATGTCAGGACTGGTTCAAATAGAGGCAAGTATATAAGATGTCTCAAACAGCTTCAATGCAACAGCTCCAATTTTGTACAATCTGGATTACAGGTGGTATGAAATATAGTCAGTAAAATTACACTTGATTATGTGAAAAATAGTATTGCATTTATTTTTTTTTTATTTCATATATTATCATAATTATTATTGCGACAGGATTACTAATAGAATGCATCAGCCTAGGGCATCGTATATTGACAACCAGGTCTCTTTTTACCCTCTAAAAAGACTTAAAAATCTCATAGGTAAAGTGACAATTTGCTTTTTCCATAATTTCTTATGCAATCCTTATACAGTTATTTTAGACATGTATTTTAAATTATTAAAATTATCGTAATTAAAATAGCTGTTGATATTTTACAATAATTTTATTTATAATAATTCTAAAAATTAAAAGAAACTGCTGTTATATACAGTTATGAGACTAATTATATGAGTACTTGTTGTTTCCACTTCATAGCTATTACAAGACTTTGTTTGGAGTTTTCTGAGCTGCATATTTTACTTTTTTAGCCCGAGGAAAGTTCCCATGAAAGCAAGAAAATCCTTATTTCTGTATACCATCAGTCAAGATGGTAAGTTGATTTTTAAAAAATTTTAAATTTATATAATTCATCATAAACTGTCATATTTGTACATGTTCATAAACATCTTTTTGTTCAATTCAATATTTCCCAAGAAAACTAAAAAAAGATAAAATAAAATAAATAAACATAATAATAAAACGTAGATTCTACTAAGCATTTATAATCCGTTAATCCATAAAATAAATAAATGTTTTTTATTGTTATAAAACCACGATAACCATAAAATTATCATGTAATATTAAGAAAAACATGATATAACTCTAAAAACACCCCTAAAAACTACTATTTGACTAAGAAAAATTCGAAAATTAAAAATTTTTACAAATTATTATTAATAATAATCATTATAAACTTATACCAAAAAAAATAAATTTCATTATACGTAGAAACTTATTATAAACTCTTTGCGGCTTGTATGAATACATACAGTAGACTGCATCCAACAACATTCTAAATTCATTATTCATTGATATTTTACCAATAAAATTAAAAATTATAATATTCAAGAATCTAAATACGTAGAATCAAATCTATATTAAGAACATGACATACATATTGATTTATATTTCATTATCCTTTTGTATTTTTATGATAATAAACAAGTTTATTATATTTTAAATAAATTTCTGATATAAAATTGTGTAATTTTTACTGCACAATAATAAAATTTAGACCAATACTTTTAAGACATTCATTGCTGAAAACTCATATCGTTGCATTAATCATTATAAATAGTTATTAAATTTTTGAAAGTTTTATTATAAACAAACTGATAATAAGCCATTAAAACATGATTATATATAATTTATATTCAAATTTTATTTTATTCATATAATAGTTCATAAAAAATATTATTGAGTATCATTTTAAACATACAACTAACGTTGAATGTTAAAATTGTAAATTACATCAAGTAACCAAATCCTCTTGTGTAAGAGTCAGTATGTTGGGTCAAATACAAGTATTATGTACAGATCATTATTTAAAAAAGAAATTTTTCATACATTTGTCAACATTTTTCAAATAAAAATTATATATTTTTATATCTGATTTATTATCAGATAGATTTATATACAATGATCATTAGAAATAATAGGAAGTATTAAAAAATATATATAAATAAAATAAATATATTTAGAATGGTAAGATGAAAAATATAACATAAACTTCATACATAAATAAAATTCAGTACATCTTGGAAATTATTAATATTTTGCTTATTTATTACGAAAGTTTGGAATGATTTTTATTTATAAAATATTTGTATATTTAAATACATAACTCTATCTAATAGAAAATCCAATAGTTCGCGTGTTGAAAATTCGAAAATTATAGTATTAAAAAAAAACATAGGAACGGTGATATTAATTAAAAACAAATATTTAGGAATATTTCAAAAACGAAACACTAAATAAACATATACAATATGTGTATGCGCATTTGAGTCTCCCATATAAATGTTTTACACAATCATACTATTAGGATTCTACAACTTTTAATTAATTATTATTGTTACTAATATAATAGCCAACTAATAAACAATTTTTCAAGAAAAACAGAGATTCTCGGTTAGTTAAAATATTGTTTAAATGACTTCGTACGTATACGTATACTGTATACCGTAGCACTTTATTGTTAAAAACGTCGTGTTGTTTTCACAACATCTTTTTGAATATTGTTGGTCAAAATCAGACATTCTCGTCATAGTTACAGCAACATTCAAGAAGTTTACTTTGAATGTACATAACATATGTGTACTTATATACCGTGGTAGTATTATTGCTTATAATGTTTTGCTAAGGCATTCCATAACTTTTCATTTTTTAATATTGTTCCTCATATCGAAACGAACATATAACTGTTATCTCTTGCTGATGCTACTTACACTTCGATGTGCAACCAAATTTTTACCTAATAAACGGAAGAAAAGGACAAATCTTTTGCGTTATGGTAATGCCTTACCAAACTACAATTTTGAAATAAAGCTTCTCTTGAAATAAAATAAAAAATAAAAGTTTTCTTTCTTACTCTTATACAAAAAAATTTTCAGTTTTAAATTTCTAAAATCATGGGTGAAAAGAAAAAAATTGTCACCGTCAAAAAAATGATATGTTTATTACCTGCGCTACCTGCCAGTTGGACACTTGCCCTTCTACACACATACACTTACAAGGCGTCGCGAAGAAATCATCTCACGGTAAGAAAAGGAAATAGAAACTAAAAATCGTTCTCTACGCCGCGATAGTATAAGAGACGGAACAACGTAGTGTAAATCTTGCCGAGCAAATGTCAGTCCGGGACTAAGTGAAGTGCATAACTGAAAATATTAGTACGGAGTGGGGAAACTCGGCTGCGGCACACAGCTGAGACATTCGAGTTCGCTTCCGCCGTCGCTATCACCGTGGCCCTCTGCCAACAATCTTGCGCCGCAAATTATAAGTTAGGGAAGTGCTCCTCTACTAGCCGGCACGACCAAAACTACAGGAGAAAAAGCATTCTGTAGAGAATAAAGATGCCAAGTATTGATACCGTTCGGTGTACGGCAAGCCTCTAGGCTGAACTTCAACAGAAAGGAAGTCTGGAAGTCTCCGGCCCACTGAGGCCACTCAATGTTGGCAGGTGCGGTCTTTGTACAGCCTGACCTTCAAGTTGCTATTTTGAATATAAGGCGACTCGTTTACAGGTGCGGTTTTTATACGATCTGGCCTTCGAGTTATCCGTAACTTTTGTAAATAAAGATTATTTAAAAACTCATTGTCAGGCGCGATCTTTGCAACTTAGTATCCCGCAAACTAGTATTAGAAGATCGGTAGCAACCTGACTACAAGTCTCCTACAGATAGAAGGATTAGTAATAAAGAGGAAGCACTATTTTAGAAAACACTCATAAAGTCGTTCATTGCCGCGTTTTCATTTTAAAAAACTGTTAAACCCATGTACAATATTTAACACAATGATTTATTGTAAAACCTATAAAGTAACTACCGCTGTGATTCATCGCCGTAATACGTAAATTACGTATCATTGAAATCACCAATGTAACATCAGTTTAATAAATTAGCTTAATTTATTATAAAAAACATCATCCTTGTTTGACCCCGTCTCTGCACGCCTCCTTCCGACACGAACTCGGTCTGACTTCGAACCAGCCGGGCCGGGATAATCAGAAAGCGCGAAATAACCAGCCGCCACCGAAGAATAAGGAAAGTATAAAGGTAAAACCATAACACGGTGTCCGCAAGGAACGCCCAGAAGATAAAAAGACTTTTTTAATAACGTAAATTGTTAAGGCCTTAAACATTGAAAACATTATTTATTATATTTTTACATTTTATATTTTACAAATTATTTCAATAGAAATATTAGGTTTTAAAATATTAAAATTACAAAAAATATGTAAACTTCCACTATTTATTAATCTTAATAACAATTATATTAACTAATAAATATATAATTATAATAACAAATAGTATATTTAAAAAAAACAGACTAAAATTTGACAAATTGCGAAAAAAAATTATAATCATATAAACTATAAAGTTTATAAAATACACGTCCTTATTGTTGATAATTTTTAATCTAAATATTTGATAATTTTTTAGTTAGTTTAAGGAAAACTAGTAAAAATTTCCTCTTTCCCTATACTACCTGAACTTAGAAAATTGTATAAAAAGTATTGCAACATTGTGCTAAGCAAGCGTGTACTTTGTCTTTCAAATGATAATCTAGTAACTAGTGGATGTCTCAAGTAAATAAATAAACTTTTTAAATAATAAATATAATAATTTCGAAGGGATTTCCCTTTTCCACCATCCTATCTTCAATAAACTGTTATAAGTCTGATTTCAATATCCGGTTTTACATTATATCTTCTTTCCAATTAAACAATTGCAGTAAATCTGATTTAGATATCTGATTATGCAAATAGATATATCTTCTAATCAATCTACATATATTTTTTCTCTCTTTTTATTGTGATTAAAATTTAATTAATATCTAGAATGGTCATGAAGCCCATCCTCAGCTAGTGTATCTAGTGTTCAAGTCGGAAAAGGGCAAAATCGCATCGAGGACATAACACGGAAATAATAATTAAAGACATTAGCAAAACATACAGAAAAGTTGCACTAATTATGCTGCTTAAAATTATGCACAGTTGATAATTGCAATTGAGCCGGTCGCAAGTCACCGCGTTGCTTTAACTGCACTTTCATACAGTATTAATATACTGTTAAATAGATTTTTTTTTGGACAATTAATATTATAAATAAACAGTTTGTATAATATACTAATTTATTGATTTTATTAAGGAAAAAACAAAAAAATTATATTCAAGATGTAGGTAAAATTTTTAATTTTAGCTCAAGATGATATTTTATAGTAACTGTTTATTAAGTTTCTCTTTATGCATTAGATATTTTACAAAAACGGTTTCCAAATAGTATTTTTAATAATAAATATAAAAAATTTGAAATATTTGATTATCTGTACTCACAGATTATTTTTATTAACCTAAATATCTGTTATCTTCACATAAAAAATATATACTGATTTTATGACATAATAATTAAAAATTAAAAAAAAGGAAAAATATTGTTCTGTTAGGTATAAAATAAATTATAAGTAAAATATGTCTAAAAGTAATATAGTATTTACAAGTTTTGAAATTTTACTTTTGCATTTATAAAGTAAAAATGAAAAATAAAAGAAGTTAAAGTTTAGTGACAACAATGTATAATCGTATATATGTTTATAGAAGCCTTAATTGATTCATTTGACTAATAATAGCTGTGAAAATGTTAATTATATAATTAGAATTTGAAACTAAGAATGACCGTAGTTACATATAGAAGCTAAGCTAAACGGTAAGTTTTAATATTTATATTTATATTTGAGCGGTTACTATTTAAATTTCAGATGTATGTTATTAAGAAAAGATTGATGTATGTTGCGCACTGAAATGGTTTCATATTTCACAAATTGACTCTATTAACCTTAATTCGGTCAACGTATGAATTTGATTTTCTTTTTATGACGTATCCGTAAACAAATGTCCAACTGTGCACTTACTCGTATAAAACACAATAGAAGACAGATTTAGATCTTACACAAGACTTCTGTACAAAATTAATTACAATAAGAAATTTCCAATCTCTAATCTATAGTTTGTCAAATATATTAATTTAAAAAACTTGAAATATTTTTATGCATAAAGATATAAAAAATATTATTATTACGGTATTTGAAAAATTATGATAATGAAAAATTATGATAGATTGTGTATTATGAATGTAGGGTTCAATTCTTAAAAATTGTACTTATGCTTAAGAAGATTTCAATTTTATATTGTCAATTGTTATTCAAATTTATAAAAAGATTAATTTCTATAACTTATAATAAAAAACTAAGTATATTAAGTTTCGCTCGTATTAGATAAATTCAGCAATTTAAATTGTATAAACGTCATCAGTTTCCAAGATTTCGGCTGGACACTACTGCGCTTGCTTAATACAAGCTATCACATATAACGCACACATTGAAAGACCTTAAATCGACATACGAACGTTGCAAGTCCCGTGAAATCTAGACTTTACTCTACGAATAAAAGCGTGTCAATGTCGCTTTTTATTTTCGAAACTCCAATATCAAATTTACTTCGAATCCACTATCTTATCTTATCTTTCTCACTCACTCTACCTCTCGTTTTAATATTTTTCGTATTAAACCACTTGCAAATCATATAAAGATTTCCTCATAACTCTTGTTCTTGCAATATAATAATTAAAATTTCATTAGTAACAAATTAATTTTGAAAAGATTTTTAAATACACTCGTAATATCTATCATTCATTTGCGTAATGAAATCATACGAATCTTTAAAAGAAACTTTACTTTAACTAGAAAATATAGATTTATAGTAAAAATGTTCTGTATTAATTGTATGATATTAATTAATTTGTATGATTTTCGTGCTTTATAAATAAATGTTATATATTCACAATTATATGAATAGGAATGTCCAATAAGTAAGAAAATAAAAATCAGTAAAATTCAAGTCTTGATTATATTTTGAATATCTATTTTTAAAGTATTTTTAAAAATACTAAGATAAAATTCCAAAAAAATTGTTTGAATTTGTAATTATTTAGTAATTTTATAATGTAAAAGCTGTGCAGTATAAGTATAAAATATCATAGTATAACAGAATGAAATAGTACCTGCTATTAATATTTCGAATGTCAATTTTACTAATTCGAATTTGAGCGTATTACTTTCATATTTATTTATTTTGTTACTTCGTGAAATGTATTTATTTTCTTTTATAGACTTCTAATAACAAAAATGTAAAAAATTATAATCGAGATCAGTTAAAAATGTATGTAGAATTTCAAGCAAGTTTTGGTTTATTAAAAATAACATTTCATTTTTGATAATTATTTATAAAATGTCAATCTAATTCATCTTTCTAATTAAGATATTGAACATTTTACAACATAAAATCATAATTAATAATTAAAAGAAAGCGAAAAGAAGTTTTGATATATACAATTTAAACACAACATTACATTCTCTTTTTATATTCGAGTAGTCACGGACTTATATTTGTTTCGAATTGAATAGCGACATATAAATCATAAAATTATAATAACTTGTACCATTGCAAATGATTTAAAACTTATGTGAGCTTATGTTAATTATGCATGTATAACAATACAATTTTCCATTTTATATTACTCTTATATAATATAAGAGTAATATATATTTATAATATTTATAATATTTGTATACCTTAAGAATATATAGTAATAAACAATTTCTGTTCAAATTTACCTATTTTATTAAATATATGTAATTTAGAAATTTTAATAATGTTTATACGTATCTTAAGATACAGTAGCAATTTCTTATAGTAAAATAGTATATTACAAGTGCAAGGTACTTATTTCAAAAATTTGTGCCTTTGAATATAATTACTTTCTTGAAAGAAATTAATTCGGTTCTTAGACGTGTATACAAAAATTGAATATAAATAATAAGATAAGTAAACATTTTATTACGCCCGCATTTTAATTTATATAGATACATATTATGGTTTAAAACTTCTTTATATCACTTAATGAGCCCCAAATATATTTCCTTGTTAAACCCTACTACACTGAGAGAGTAAGCATATATTTACACACTGCATACACATATGAAGCTTTACGTATGACAGTCATATTAGTTACGGCTAACTGTAGCGCGTCAACGCCGTTTTATATTTTTAAAACGAGCGTTTTAATTTTATAAGGAGTCTACTTCTCTATGAAAACCGGGTATCACTAAAATAAGCAATGTAAATATAAAAAGAATACAATATACTTTTTAATATTACATCTCATAGAATTAAAATTTATGAATTTTTCACAATAAGAAATAATATGCAAATGTAAAATTTAAATATTAACGTTTTTCTCACTCACTCACTGTCTATTGATTTTTTCCTTTTTTCTCACATACATTAACCTACTTACACATACATCTTCATAAGGCTTTATATTTGCAAGAATAAAAAACTCCATATTTTAACTAACCGAGAATCTCTGTTTTTCTTGAAAAATTGTTTATTAGTTGGCTATTATATTAGTAAAAATAATAATTAATTAAAAGTTGTAGAATCCTAATAGTATGATTGTGTAAAACATTTATATGGGAGACTCAAATGCGCATACACATATTGTATATGTTTATTTAGGGTTTCGTTTTTGAAATATTCCTAAATATTTGTTTTTAATTAATATCACCGTTCCTATGTTTTTTTTGAATACTATAATTTTCGAATTTTCAACACGCGAACCATTGGATTTTCTATTAGATAAAGTTATGTATTTAAATATACAAATATTTTATAAATAAAAATCATTCCAAACTTTCATAATAAATAAGCAAAATATTAATAATTTCCAAGATGTACTGAATTTTATTTATGTATGAAGTTTATGTTACATTTTTCATCTTACCATTCTAAATATATTTTATTTATATATATTTTTTAATACTTCCTATTATTTCTAATGATCATTGTATACATCATTGTATATAAATCTATCTGATAATAAATCAGATATAAAAATATATAATTTTTAATATTATATATTTATTACACGCAAGACGTGGCGTGGTCGCCATTTGGACGCGAAATTCCTCTCGCGAGACACGCGGGAGTGCAGACGGGAATGGAGATAATAAAAACAAAGTGAAAGATACGTGAGTTGCGGCGGAATAGGCGCAGGTGTATTCTTAACTGGACTGCGTTACCGCGTTTATATTAATGCACTTAGAGTGTGTTCGAGGTAGTCTACTGTATATATTCATACAAGCCGTGATCTTATTTATAATAAGTTTCTACGTAAAATTATAACAAATTTCTTCTTTACTTTGTATATAAATTATACATTTATTTAATGAAACATAGTTATCGCGTAAAATATGAAAGTTATGAAGATTTCAAAACAGAAGTAAACGATAAGAAGTCAAAATTATATCCTTAACACACAAATTCAAAACACCAAAAGCTTGTATAAATGGTCAGTTGGTCAACCCAAAAGAAGTAAAGAAGCAGAATACATACTGCTGAATATAGTTCTTTATTTCAAAACTCTTGTGAGTATCCGTATGTGCGCTCCATCAATTATTTACACAATACGTAGGAAACCTCGTCTTACTTATGGAGTAAACTGAATATTTTTACTTAATTTTTCATGAATTTGAAAATGTTATGTAAAATAACTGACAAATATGTCAAATATAATAATTTTTTCTATGTGAATGCAAGGTCTATAAATGTTTAAAAAATGAAAACATTTATTTCATAGTTGTATGAACTATTATTCTCTATCAAGGATTTTCATCAACATTTTATAAATATTTTTCTAGTCATAAATAGATCTTAGCTACTTGTTTATATAAATGATGGCTTAGGATTTCAAATAATTTTACTATTGTTAATTAAAGCATTGATCGTAAAGTATTATTGTCTCTTAAACTTAAAAAATTCTTTAGAACGATGTGTCAACTAGATATTTAGGTATTAATTTCTTTTAAAAGAAGAAATTATTGAACAAAAAGTTCTATTACAAACGTATGAAATTAATATTGGTAATTTTTCTTCTGAATAAAATGTATGTAAAACACAAAAAGAGTACAAAATATATTTATAAAATCTTTATCTTTCTTTTTAGAGCATCAGAGAAAAAACACTAAAATCAATTCATTGTAGATTAATTAAATTGAAACTAAAATTCATTTTCTAAACGAAAATATTCATTTGACCAATATAAATTTATATTTTGCCTATAAGCTTCTTAGTCCTATAAAAAAATGTATAAGAATGTCATAGCAGTGTACAGTATAATAGTTTAATAAGCTTACAAGAATACAATCCTACCATTATCAAAAAGATCTAAAAAAAAGGAAGACAGCAAGTTGGAACAGTAACTCGTTTGCTTACTCTCCTTCCCTTCCAACGAAAGAAAATAAAACAAAGAAAGAAGACCAAACATTTAAGTGAACATCTGTGGTAGCAGATATTAAGATAACATTTTTTGAGGTCTATTAACTTGTGGCTAGAAAATGAATCTAAAAGAAGATACTCTTTTTATTGAAAAAGCCAATAAATGTAACTAAAATATGTCCTACTAAAAAATAACTAAAAAATATGTCCAAATAATTCTGGTCCATCCTATCAACCCAGAAGTGAACCTCATACAAACTAAGCAGTAATGTGACACCAGAATAGATTCGTCCAAGAACACTTATAAAATCTCTATAGCCCTTTAAATTTTTTAATAAATTTGCATGCCAATCTCAAAAAACATTTAAAGAGACGCAACATCACTACTTTCTAAATTGGTGTCTATGTTGGCATAAGTATATAACACTATTAAGAGTTGTCTTTTAAATATATATTTGTACGAGGGTTTGTGAGCTCAGGACAGCACGATCCGCATCGCATAGAGTAAGAAAAAGAAAAGAAAATGACACAAACGAAAAAACGAAATTAAGAAAAAAATTAATAAGAAAGACAGGAGGAAAGTGGTCTTAATCATAAATAAAATAATATAACTTCAATTGATAATTCGCGGCGCTAACGGCACTTGTTCGTACGATAAAGAAACAACTTAAAATGACAAACCATTCATGTAAATTAAGTAAATACGGGATATGTGACAGATAAAAAATTTCTGGTTGAACCACGTAGAAGTTGAATCCTCCATTTCAGTCGTACCACGTGTTCAACTTCGCTGCTCTGAGACTTTATATATTCACCTTGTACGCGTGGCGAAGAACTAACGATATAAAGATGGAGGTTAAAGATCCTCCTTTCGATCGTGCCATAGAGTAGCTTCACCGCTACGAAGTTTACAAACTTTGCGAACATAATGATTGAAAGTCGGCATCGAGGTTAGCCTCGATGTCGCTAAGCTTGGTGTACTCAAACACTTAACGCGCTACCAATTTTATTCTGGTACACTGGGCAAAGAAGGTGCGCCCTGAATGAATCCTTTTCTTCGTCAATGCACACGATTCAATTCAGATTTATGACTATTGGTTGTAACAAGAACAAAAATACAGACCTCACTTGCTGCAAAAAGTTTACGCCACAAGGAAATGGGCGTGGTATATTTTAGAAAAAATACCGAAGATAAATTGTCCGCCATCATCAGGCAAAGTCTCCTTCGTCCGCTACGAAGGTGATACTGTCGTTGGAAGGCTCGGTTGAAGCAAACGAGCGTTTGCTTACGATCTTTAAATTCCGTTTTGTTTTCGAAAAAGGAAGCGAGGTTTTTGTGTTAGGCAATGGCATGTTTTGTCACCTAATTCAAATTAACATTTTACAAAAAATGTGCGAAAACTTTCAAACGATATTTATTTATCATTTCCACAGGTTTATTAACGGAAATCAAATCAGATTACGACTGCATAAAAAGTTTTTAACATTATAATTTTTTGTTTTGCAGGTATTCCAATCAAATCAACTATGGATAATACAACAACTGTTCAATATGCTGGATTAATTAGTCAATTATCAGACAAAGCTCGGTCCGTTATAAGAGATTTAGATCCAACAAACGATTTAACATTTCTTCGCATTCGAAGCAAGAAACATGAAATAATGGTTGCTCCAGATAAAGAATTTATTTTAATTGTTGTGCAGAATCCTATTGATTAACAATTATGTAGCAATATTACTTAATATCCTAAATTATCCTTAGATTATCTAGTTTGTATCGAAAAAGGAATTTTAGAACTTAACATAATTTGTCTACGTTGTATTACAAACACTTTTTTAAAAATTAAATACTACCTAGATATATTCTATTCTATCTTTTAACAATAATCGGTAGTGTATTTCACGTTTTATTGGAAAATTATTTCTTATAGATTTCAGATTAAAATAATATGACCATGTTAATTGAAGCGATTTTCATTAAACGATAACAATTGGGACTAGCTTCTTAGGGGAACGAAAGAAGAAACGAGTAAAGAATAAGTTAACTCTATGTAGTAAAATAGTGACATAGTGAGGGTGTGATGAGCCTCTTAAATAATTTTGCATGGAGATTGCAATACTTATAAATTTCGCATGGTGAAATAAAATTAAATGTTATGCGAATTTCCGTGTCTCATGGATGGACTTAGAGTCTGTAAATTTCTGGTGTTTTTAACAATGTACTGCCATTGCTTGTTTTCTACCTTTAGTTATGGCAGTAAAAAGATCAATGTAAAGGACCTCAAAGACTGGAGTTTATGAAATAACACAGCTATATATACCCAACAAAATCATTTGTATTGCATATGTATTTGAAAGAATGATTATTAAAATTATAACGTATAATTTTGTCACAATTATTTTTATTAATTGATTAGTAATTTTTAGAAAGTATGTAATAATAATTCTATCCTTTTTTCCTTTTCTGGTTTGTATCATAACTTTTTCCTTCTTTACCTCACTTTTATCTGTTTTGTCCCTAACCTGACTTCCTAGTATATCGTTGCTACGATATACTAAGAACACCACGAACTTTCACTTCTCGGCGCACTATCTCTCTCAATCACACTCATTTGCATTGCTTGCGCACTCCTCACTACATCCTTGTCATTAATTCTTACGCTGTTACTGTTATTAGTCTGTGAGGTGACCCGCCACGCCACCTCTGCGTTACTCCTGCGCTCCGGATACTCTATCTAGAATCGTGAGAAACCGCACATTATTTACTGCCATGGTGTAAGGGGCATGTCTCTTTCTTTCTTTTTCTCGTCTGGAGCCCGCGGAATTAGCGAGTGCTCGCGACGAACGCTTTCGTCGCAAGTATGTAAAATAAATTTATTTTAATATCATTTTGGTGTGTAATTTTAAAGTTGTATATTAAAACAAAAGTTTTAAGAATATTTATACTAATGTATTGCAAATTAAAAATGGTATTAATTATACACATTTTAAAATGTTTTTTAATATTAAAATTTTTTAAATATTGCACTTTAATTGGATATTAAAATGTTTTACTAAAGTCATTATATGTAGAATATGTAATTTTAGTTTCATATCCGCTTTTAAGAAAAAACTTGAACGCGATTTTAATTTAAAATTTATATCATTATTAAGAAACGTCATCTTAAATTTTGATGAATCGAATAGTCGTGGATTGCTTTATATTGTATATATTTTAATTTATTTATGTAAGTTAAGTTAAGTTCATGTTTCATTCAATAAGATATTGCTTATGTCCAATTAACTTTAATACCTGCTTTTTCTCTTCTCATGTTACCATTTTATGGTTCTTCAAGAGGGGTATTTAGAAGAACGCTTACTTATTTGAAACGTAGTACTTCAAAGCAGACTTTCACATCCAACAATCTCAATTATCTTATTTATTTATTGCGTTATCCACACTAGCTATTACTACATTTCTGACTGAAACGACTAGTTCCTAAAAAATTGTAATAATGTTTCTTCGTAAAATGTGAAATCTTGGAACAAAAATTTAACTCAATAATTATCTCTAATTGCATCAGCGTAATTTTATGATTGTATGTAATAAACAATAAAAAAGGTAGAACGATTAACAAACTAGAGTTAATCTATTAAGTGAGTTTCCGGATGTTTTTAAGCAAACAATGTACTAAAGCGTACTGATTATTATAGTCAATGAAAATGTAATTATCTTTAAGTATCAGAGCTTTCAAGTCAGTGGATTTGCGAAACGATTTCTTAGTATAAAATCAAGAATAGTAGCAGACGGAATTTACAATAACGTAAGCAAACACCAAATACTTAACACGAGACTTTAAGGAAAGAGAGATTACTGTGTGCTCCTTTCTAGATCCATCTACCAAAAATTGATTTTACGACAGTATGTTGCTTTAGCCCTATCATTTCACAAATACACAAATATTACATTGCTGAATCAGAAAATATTATCAACTGTCTCTCCTTATTATCGACATCATCTCGTTAATCATTATCTTTGTACCATCTCACAATTCAACGGAAGTTTATTATTATTGGTTTTCCGAACTGTTAATCTCCTACATAACATGAGAAAAATCAAATCAGTCTAATTCAATATGCACTGTCAATAGTACTAGAACAAGAATGATAAATTTGATTATAAATGAGATATAATAAAGCGATCTATCTGTATTACTAATTGTAAAAAAAAAGTATTTTCAATAATAAATACAAATTATTACAGTAAAGGAAATATCTATTATTCATATATTTATATCAAGAAACGCCTTAAAATTTAATTAGAATTAAGTTTATTATTGTTTAGTTAGTAAAAATTTAAAAATTTAAAAATTATTAAAATATTTATAATTAATTATATCAATCGAATATTTAAAATTAATAAGTTTTAAGAATAGTTGAAAAAAATTATAAATTTTGAATTATACACTTTCTTCAAAAATTGTATAGTTAAATAAATTAATCATAAGATTTTTAGTTATAGTGATATTCTAAAAAATATATTTTTTTACCTGTACAAAATAAAAACTTCTTTTAATAGTATATGAAAAAATCTAAAACATAAGTAGAAAATAGTTAATCATTAAATAAATTCACTGTGCATTTAAAAATTACTGAATTATTACTTGACTTTAAATTGTAATAATTAAAAGTACTTTTAAATTAATTTAAACGTTTAGAAAGATAATTAAAATTTACTATAAAATTATATTTAAAATTACTCTTTATTCATATTGATTAATTTTCAATTTATATTGATTAAAACTTAATTTGTAAACTTGTACTGCCAATATTGATCTATGAGTGTTGATGTATATTAATGAATATAATATAAAGAGCCTATAAATTTAAATTTATAAGCGTTATTATGTTACTATTGTAATAATATTCTTTAAGAGAATACTTATAGTGAAGGATATTGTCTGTAATATCAAGTCAATTATGTGATGACTTGTGAGCTTCTTATTTCTGGATCCTCTACTAGATCTTCAGAATAGAATTTTCGCAGAAATATATATATCGTTATTATATATATATATATATATTATATATCGTTAACTTTGCGATAATTAATACAAGGATAATATAACCTGACTATGCATATGAAAACAAGACCAAACCACGCACTTATTGATTTAGAAATGATGCTTTATATGATCATGTCTTTAACTTGTGCGTACATTTCGTTCCATGTAGACGTCTAATGCCAAGGCCTTTTAGGACCGTGACATCCAGGTTTAATTTTGCTCTTGCAATATCATAAGAAATCTTTACTTTTTCCAGGTTAAATTTGTTGATGCCATTAATAAAACTAATGCATGCCCTACTATCGAAGCAATCTGTTTTTTAATTAGGTAACTGAAGAACAATCGGTATTAAGTACACTGATCCAGAATTTAGTAATGCATACACAAAAAAAAACATTAGTCCTGTTGAATGTACACCAAAAATATATGCATTTTTCTGTGCAATGTCATTTGTGGTATCCATGATCTTTGACTTATTTCCTTGTGGTTCTCTGTTTACCTTGCTTTTAAAACAAACGAGTCCGACTTCTCACTTACGATAATCTCCGAAGTCGTATTGCAAATAGTCTTAAAGGTCGCAACAGTAAACAATAGTACGAGGCTGATAACAATTACTTGTCTCCTTTACTTTTTGAATTCTCGGATCAAGAAAAATACGAATTTTCTGATCATCTGCAATATCAGCAGAATATGTAACCTACAGACTTCCTGATCATTATTGTTCCGATTTCTCCTTAATTTTCAGAAAGTTTTGACTTTAAACCGCCACTTGGTCTTTAGAAATTCATTTCTAAATATAAATAGCATAACTCTTGCCATCAACGTCTTAGCTTCCGCCATTTACATTTCAAATTTCGATATATCCCTATCATCGTTGACAAGTCAGCACGGTAGATTCATGGAAAATTTTTAAGTCGAATTCTCACAATACTTATTCCACTGAAACTTTTTGCGAGTTCTGGTACCTTTTGCCAACTTTGCTTCAGTGATATAACCTTATATTTCTCGTTGTCGCTAGAATTCTTTGATTCACGATTATCAACTAGCTTTTCGATGATCTCTTGAGTTGTGAGATCACTTTAAGACTCTTTCAACTTATTAATGACGATTAATAGATTCAATATATAACAGTGGGTTGTTTCTTCGTTACTTTTTGTATATTTTACGTTTCTGAAAATAATTGGAATTGGAAACGTTGGTTGATACCAAAACGTCGGTATACGGCTTTTTAGAACTCACCCCAGCTAAGTCCAAAGTTTCTCGCTAAAAAATCACAATGTAGTTGGATTTTAATATGTTCTTATTTGAAAGATTCAATATTCTTGAATCCACTTTAGGCTTAACTCTAGGCTAACATTGGCACTGATTCTCCTCAAGCTAGAGATCGCACTATCCATGACGCTTTGCTTTAGCACATACCATATTACATAAGTATTTCTAAAACTTATGACTATTGTGTTGCTTCATTCAGAAATCTTGACCCAAATAATAATAGATCAAACGTGTTCTCAAAAATTACATTCGGTACTAACTGTCTCCAATCCGCTATTTTCTGCAATATTAAAATCCATTGTTTTTCAAGTGATTCACCTTAATTGTTAAGTTTTTAACTAATAAGTAAACATTTTGAGTTGTACCTAACCGCTTTTCTTCATATTATGATATGTTGTAGCATATCAAAAATATTAATCAGACATTCTTTGTTACGTGCTAACTCGGCGATTTAAGGGGTGAAGAGTACCTTTAAAGTTTACCCTCGAAAATATTTTTTTAATATCTTAAAAGTAAATTTAAAAAAATATATTCAAAGAGGAACTACTCTTAACAAAAATTTCCTGATATGTACATTAATAATTTTCTTAATTTTGTAAATTGACTATTTTGTATTTCAGATAATCATCATATAAAAAAAATATTGAGTATTGATATTAATAATTCGTGAAAATTTTCAAAATAGAACATTAAAGTTTAGTCCCAAAAACATTTTTGGTCATAGGCTCTCTATCGTCACATTAGTAATTTCTGTAATGGTTTTAAATTTAAATAAATCTAGAACAATACATTTTTTCTTTGTAAATAATTTTTATTTAATTGAATCTTAGTAAAACTTTTGAATTAACATCAGATTCGAAACCAAGTCATCGAATTTCAAAGTTTTTGAAATAGAGAAAAAGGTGTAACTATAAATGATTTTACTTTTTAGAGGAAAGAAAAAATATTTTACATCAAATTTTTATTTATACGTATATGTTTTTACTTGTATATATTTTCTATTTTTAAAACGCACATATTATTACAAAAATTAGATATAATCATTTAATATAAATAAGTGTATGAACTAATAGTTATATATTCTAAATTAATATTAATAAGTGTTTGTATGATAAATAATATATAATGGTAGTCATTGAAAAAATGACTCAAACATAACGATTCTCCACACCAAAAATATTTAACAATTGCGACGTTAGAATAATCTTCTACTTTGCAGTGTATTACATTTTGTACCTAAACCTAAGTTAACTGGATCTTCAAATTTATTAGGTACTTCATCACTGTATCCACTTTTATACTAAGTGAATTTAAATAAATCCACATACCTTGATGATCTTAGATGATTATATACCAAAGATTGAAACTTGATAATATTATTCATTAAATGTATATTTTAATCCTTATTCATTAATATCACAGAGTCAGAAAAATGTCTCACATATCTCTTTCATTCCCTCAAGCCATAAACATTAAAAGGTTGCATTTTACCCATGGTTTGTTTTGGAATTATTTTTAACGTAACTACTATATTCTAATATATCACTTCTTGTATAATAGCAGGACAATGTCCAATCTAGGAGCCTATTAATAAAATTCGGAAGTATACTTCTTTTAGCCAAATTTCAATTTTATTTGTATCTTATCAGACAATTAGATTTTTTTCAATTGCATGTCATTATATTTCCAGATTTAAAAGCCATAAAATATACATTATAAGATGTAAATAAGGCTCTTTCTATAATGGGTCCAAATTTATCACTTTTTTCTTTAAGAACTATAAGAAGTGGTGAAAAAAGTCAACTATCGCCCGATATTGTTGGTTAAATTGTATAACTATGAGTTGTAGAAGTAACCGATTGCACCAAACATTGAATTTAATTCTGGCCTTCAACTGATAATGTACGTCCATTTATATTTCAATTTGTATATTTGATTACTTAATTATATAATTTTATTAACTTGGTTTTTTAACTTTTACTTAAATACGCCATTACCATGCACGGTATTGCATGTTTAATGACAACATAATGACCTTGGAAATCCAATTAAAAACGAAAGTTAAACAACGAAAAGCATTACATTTTCACGTCGACTTATTCTTTTATTCAAATATTCATCTTGTTATGATCTTTTCGCTACTGAGCCTCAAGTTAATTAATATATTTTCTATCTTCTTTCTTATTATGTTATTCCCAAAAAGTGCTTCTCCTTATAAACTAGACCTTTCAAGATAACTTTCCGTTGAGATCATAACGTTATCGGTATGATCTTTCCTCTACTTAGGAAATTAGCTTTGCCTAAGGATAATTTAACGTGAGGTTGATATACATGATCATTTATAATGCAGACTTCTTAGAACAAATAAAAAAAAGTAACTTGTAAAAATAAAATTGATTTCCTTACTTTTTAATTTCCTAACTCTTGGTACACTTCATGCAAAACACTTTTTATGAGTTAAATCTACCCATCTTTATTCTATGAAATTTTAATGTATCCTTCATTTTGTCTCCTCAAATCGATGGTTACACAATAATCAGTTCTTCAGACTTGCACGGGTACCATCCTCAAACATTATCTGCTTATTCTACTTCTTCTAGTGGGACTTACATCATTTTTACGAGCGCATAATGAAATCTCGGCTGTTTGATGAAACTAGCGTTCGTATGGATGACTTTCTTGTAGTATTACAGTTTAAACTTCAATTAAAATTTTCGAATTTAAAATAATATCGTCAATTGTGAATTAAATAATCAACTAATCTTTATTACTTTATAGAGCATATAGTTGCTTTTGTTAAAGACTCAATAAATGTTTCACTTATTTCAGCTAACTGGCAGTAAAATTTCCATGTTCTTGCTCTACGATGACCCGACCTATGTTGTACTTTTAATTACCTGATTGTTATACAAAACATTCTCTCAACTATTATATCGTGTCTCAGTTGAAAAGTAAACTTTTAAATAATAGTATTTTCTAACTTATTCTATTTTTTTAACATTTTTTTGATACAAATATATTGTAATTTCAATTTCACCTGACAAAAAGATCCAGGACTTGTTCTAATGTACGAATGAAAGTTCACTAATACAGTTTAATATTTCTCAAAGTATATCTTGCAGTATTCTAAAAATAGATTATTTATATATTCATCTCTATCAGACTCAACCAAGGATGAGATTTTCTATTTACCAATGGGTTCGTATAGTCTACTGGATTAGCCTATTGATGATATGAAATATTAAAGAGTGTACGTCGTCCCGTCAAGAAAGAAGCTATAATTATGGCTCTGCCTTTAAATTAATCTTAGACTAGAGTAACCATGGTGTCAACAGTTTTGTCATAGCCTCTCTGCGTCGTATTCACCCATCAAGATATGATACTAGTATTCGCTATTTACCTTTGATTTTCTGACACAATCTACTCTTTTTGATGTATTTTTCGATGTTTAAGACCATCTTATACAAATAGAAGTACCATTTCACTTGAGCGAATGTTTTTTATTTGTATATACATTAAGTTATCGGTATATATTAGAGCTTTCTACAGTACAGTTGCCTAGTTTACTGCTAATATAATCATATTCACGCTCCATAAATATCTAAGATCTCTTCGATAACTTTTTTTATCTGAATTTGCATACATTCTCCCACTACCTTTATCTAGTTTAACTATACATTATGATTATTGTTTATATTTTCAGTCTAGATTAGTACTGGATTTTCGAACTTATTATATTCGAACGATTTTCAACTTCAAAGTTAGTGTCAGGTATCTCCTTCTTCATTTATTTGCGATTGTTCATTCAACAGGTCGTTGAACCCACTTTCGCTATGTTTGACCATAAAATTTTATTTTGGCTCTTTCATAATCCACCTAGTTGGTCTTCAATAAGATTGTCATAATTTTCGTAGACATTTAAGCTGCAGTAAGCTATTGTGTATCAAATTATTGCTCTAAATATTGAGAAGAATTATTTAACCTTTCATATACCGGCAAGAATTTTTTTCTTTATCCGTCGAAATTTATTTACATTTTGAATTTTGCGGCATATTATATCGGCGTGTAATAACAGAACTGCATATGTTTCAAAACCTAATAGAAAAATGTTATGCTTTTTTTAGGAAAAGCTAAAAGATGCAAAAAATAGTTCAGAATAAGATTCTACATAGGTTCACATTTCTTTGTTCAAGTGATTTAATTCAGACTTTCAAAATGTTTCGTTGGGTTATTATTTTTTTAATCTATATAAACTTGCTCAGTAAATGCATTATCGGTAGGTATGTTTAACTCGTTGAAGATTAATATTTCAGTAACGTTGAAATATTTAATTAATATTACAGAATAAATTTTATTTTTAAATAGTTTTCAATTTTATCTATATATTAATTATATATTAATTATATATATATATATAGTAACGGCAGTTTTCACATCATGATAATAACTTCGTTATGAGTATTTAAATTCTTATAAGTCGCGACACAACATGGAAAGCAATAACATACATTCCACTAACTCTCGCTAAACACATCTTCTTTTAATAATTGCTAATAATCGCTCGTTACAGCCCCAGATCCTCAGAATTTACGCCAAACTTCTATTTGATATACTTGTCAAGGTAGCGGTATCTGTAAAAGTGAATAATCCTTTTATAGGTTATTAATCATTGAAAAAAACAAACGACACTTTTACATGCATTAGAATTTAAAAACATTATTCTCTTTATATTTTATGATTTACAAGAAAAACAAAAATTGCAAAATTCCACGTATATATATATATATATATATATTATATATATATTAATTACATAATACTATGTATGTGCAAAAATAAAATATTTTTACTCTATGTTAAGAACAAAGAAAAATTACGTTTTTAAAATAAAAAATGTTTATGTTATAATGAATGTAATAAGTTTTTAGGTTATTCAATTAATATGAATATAAAATATAAATATAAAGTTTAATGATTTTCATTAACGATATTTTACTTATTTAAAAATTGAAAAATCTTACAATTTCATAAATGAATTTATTATTACTAATACTTTCTTCGTAACTATTCTATTAGTCATCAAAAGTAACTTTCAAATTGTATTATTAGTGTATATTATTATTCAATACATAACTTATCACTTTTTTGAAAATTAAAAAACAGTTTGTATTTATAAGAATTTGATATTAATATTATTGTATGTTTTTTATTAACATCAACTCAATAATGCTTTTTGATTCTTAGCGATATGGAAAATAATAAATAATTCGTACTATAAATGAAGATAATGCTACCACACTAAAATATAAGAACATATAGATGTAATTTACTTTACTACCATTGTTATAGAACTAAAACAAAATTGTAAAATTTTCTTGCTATAGAGTATTTATTATTTACATACGTTTCAACGCGTATCAAATAAAAAATGTAAATTTATTGAGATGAAAGCATAAATAAATTAAAAAATATTATATAATGTGTACACTTACAGAGTACATAATACTACACCTATTTAAAAAGCATTTTATTTTTGTATTTAATATTTTTTCCATGTTTTTATACCCTTGTTATGAAAAAACATATGTTATATATAATACTGACCTTCCTAATTTTACGTTTCCCACGCATTCTTATTTTAGTTTCCGCTGAAATTGCTTCTCTAAATCTCCCACCACTCTACGATTTTTTCACTATAGAATAATATAAAACACTATTCTTTATTCATGAAAATTTTTATATGTATTTTCATTTATCTAACAAATCAGATACAGACTATCGAAGCATAACTTCATACACGACTTCATCGTCTCCGATCGTTAATTTTCCTTGAATATGTCAACTCCGTACTCTTCGTATAAAAAACTAAACTCATTACATAAATACTAAAGTGCCTGTCTAATTATTACTCTAAATGTTATATAACAATATTTATAAAAATTTGTTCACTAAGAATTAATATGAATAGCATAGAATTATTATTTGCATGTTTCTAGAACTCAAGTAATCTTGATTACAAAATCTATTAACTCAAATTAATTTTAATTTTATTTAAATTTTATAATAAAAAGTATTTTAAATTTTAGAAAAATTTTAGATTGTTTTATTCTAATAAATATTCTTTAACATAATAATTATTTCTTGGTGCATAGCTCTCTTCTTAAAATATTATCCCGGGATAAAAATCAAAGCGAATGCGCAGCATTCAGATGGATCAATGCAATTTTAGTATAAAGATTGTACTCTGCTAGCAAGATAAACTAAATTTTCTTAAAAATCATTTTTCAACAAATTAATTATAATCGACATACACAATGTAAGCATGTCAGTATAAACGTTTAATAAAAGACTTCAAAATTGTAAATATTAATTAAATATTAACATAGATATATATCAATCTAATATTTATACATATATTTATATAATTTTGTATAAAATATCTTATATATACTTTATTAATACAATTTATAGTACAAATAACGTATTTTATTGAATATAACAGCCGAGAAGAAAAAAATGTATCAACGTAGAAGTTTATAAATTTTAAGGTAAAATTCTTTTCTGTATAATTTGATTATATTAATTATAATTTCATTAGATATTCAGCTTTATCTTTTAAGTATATATTTATTAAATAAGATTTAATTGATAGTAAAATTAATAGTAAATATAATTCTAATAATTACAGAATATTGAACGCCATTTCAACAAATGATTTTTAAATATTTAATCTAATTAAAAATGTCCTTATCTGCATCACGATGTAACTGTTTCATTTATTAATCTGTTTAATAGTGAATATTTTTTTTGAAACTACACACTTTTTTATAATTTATTGACAATTCACATATTTACTGCAGAAAAAGAGATCACATTTTTGGTATCTACAAAAAACGTTTTTTTTAATTACCTATTGTTGAATGACCTTCAAAAGTAAATTAATAATAATAAAAAATAAAATTATTAATAAAATATTTTACTTGTTTATACAAAAATAATTAAAACAACAATTAGATATTGAATTTCTTTGTGCAATTCCTAATTACATTGTATTAAATGACTTATTATTTATAAAATATCAATTTTACAGTCGAAAATTGTAAATAGAAATACATTTTTATTTATTATTAAGAAAAAATTTGTCTTAGTATGAATATTTTCAAATAATAAATTTTTTCAATTGAATTATTGTCATAAAAATCTAAACAAAAATTTTATTTAAAATAATAATCTTTTCTTTGAAAATGTATATAAGTCTACTTATGTATATTATCCATTCATATTTAACTTGATTGAACTAATGATTGAATGCGTGTCTATTTTTTTTTATTGAATCTTACTATTTAAGTATAGTTGATAAACTTTTTATGGATGCATTTATACTTACTACTTATATCTTAGAAACGAAACTTGTAGTATTTAAAAATTTTTAACTTATATGATGTTTCTTATTTCATGATTTATGAGCGAATTATAATAATTAACTATTAAGTTGAAAGCTCAAGAACATAATTTAGCAGTGATATCAGTTGATTTTTTCCATAAAAACACCATTTACAGATACGAGTTCGTTTATAGGTATACCATAAACTTCAAAATTTTAAGTTGTAATGACTCTGCGATTTTATCAAAATGCCCTCTGATTATAATGTTCTCTCCAAAACTTTTTTTTAGAAATTTGTTACTTTATTATAATTATTATTAGTCAATAGAGGTTCCATATGAGCAATCAGTTTTGTTATCCGTCGACCTAATAGTATCCTAGATAGTAGGCGTTTTCCCAGTAATTACCATAAGGTTTAGAGATCGTGTTGTAAAAGCATCTCTTTCGTGTGGTTATTCTTAGTTACATTACAATTATATATTTATAGTATACTTCATAATAGTGCATCGATTTAAAATTATGATTGGTGGCTAAGGAATAAAAACTGATTCAGTGAAGATCATATATAGGCGTCATTTGCAAAATCATAGTCTGCTAATATTACCTATGATTGATAACTTGGACATCTTATCTGAAATTTTTTTAATAGCACTTTTCATTTGGACTGTTAAGCTATTGTGTCTTATAATTACAAATACTGCGTTATCGGTGTACGCATTCACAAATATGGTTTCTAACTTATCAATTTTTGATATATCAATCGAAAATACAAATTGAAAATATACAAATTCAAATCTCTGAGTGCTTCGTTTCAATTGGTGTATTACATCAATTTTTCTGTAATGTCAATCTCAATTTCATTGATGATTGATAGGTATCTCTGAAGCCATATTATCAAATTACTTTGTTACTTATATCTTATATGGCTAATAATAAACGAATTTGTATTAGTTTTTTAAGGAATTTTTCTGTAATTATTAAATTATACAGAGATCTGTATGTTGTTAGAGAATTTACCAAAATTTAAATATTCTCCATGAAAAGTTAAATTTTAATATAGCAAAATGTTAATGAGATACGTGATTCTGATTATAATAATAGCTTCTCTTTAATATAAATATTGAGCCTTTTTAAGAATTAATAGTTCAAGCTATTAGCTTTCTTTGTTTATAGGACGTCTAACGGTTTATCTAATTTAAATAGAGGCCATCTGCACGCTTATACTGAGTAAGATAGATAATAATACATTACAATCAAGCATACCTTATCCAAATGAAACCTTAATTAGACTCGTAGCTTATTTTATAAAATTTTTACCCGTTTTTTATCGACATAACCGCAGTGCTGAGTTTATTGGTACATCAAATTCATCAATCCTTATCTAAATATTATTTACTGTTAGTATGATATTAATATCTTTCAAAGTGTTTGTAGTTTTATATAAAGCTTTCGATGACTTTTTATACGTTATATTTGATCATTCTGCTACATAACGGTCTCATTTATAGACTCACTGCCAATTCCTCCGATCAGCAGATTGATTAGTGTCCTTTTGTTGATTTATTTTTCTTTCTGATCATTAGACAAAATAACTTATCTATTAGTTGTTATTTAGCTTAAGTTTAGCAAAACCTTTTTTGTTAGATCTCAACCTAACTTTGTTTTCTTTACTAACTTGCTTCCTCTTCTGTTTTTTTTTCTTTATATAATAATAAGCTTATTCTATATAACTTACATTATTTACCTATTTTGACTAAAATTCCATTTACAGTACTATGAATTAATTATAACTCTAGAAGTTCTAATTAGAATAGACATAAGCATAATAGAATTAGAAACGTGCAATAGAAGAGGATTTGTAATCGTTAAAAGAAAGCGTTGTTCAATATATATATATATGTATGTATATACAAAAGATACAAAAATACTAGCAAGGAAACACCCCGTGGTGTACTTCACCGATTTTCTTAATATTATGACATGTTGAAGCATATCAAAAAATATTAAACTAGTATTTTTTTACGTGTAAAGTATTTAAGGAATGAAAAAAGGAGGCGATTTAAGGAATGAAAATTATATTTAAAGTTTATCCTCAAAAATCGTTTTTTTTTAATTAAAATATGATTTTTCAGAGGTAAAAACACTAAGGATGTTTTTTATTCTTCAAATGGTCGTACAAATTATAACAATTACGTACAAATATGTTGCTTATATTTTCAAAATATTTTTCTTTTATATTTTTATGTTAAGGTACATACCCAGAAATATTGTTAGGGGTACCGTTAAAGGTACCCCTTTAAATATATTTTTTTTCAAAAACTCTAAGACACGTCTACTTTACATCTCAGTATTATTTATCATAGAATGATTTTTCATGAGATTCGTTTAATTTTTAAATTTCTGTAGAAAAGTCTTATTTACTCTTATAAAAAAAATAGGGGACGCAACTCTTTGAAGTAAAAGCTATTTTCACAAAAGCAAATTTTTTTAAAAGAAATAAATTGGCGTTTGTTTTATTCCAAAATGTTAGTTTGTTTTGAGATATCAAAAAAATTATTTTAAGGGTGCTTTTTACCCATTACATCGCCAATTTAGCACATAAAAAACACTCATCTAATATTTTTCTATATACTGCAACATATTGCAATATCAAGAAAATCGGTAAAGTACACCTCGGGATGTTTCCTTGTAAATGATGTACAATACTCTTTATTTATGTTTTTCGATATCCACACTGTTTTACCTAAAACGACAAGGGGTATAAGAGGATCCATCTTAAACAAATAATAAAAATAGTATTACTTATCGAGCTTAAGAAAAGACGCTATACGCTATATACAATCGTATAATCTATATAAATACTTAGTTTAAGTATTGGTAAAAGACTGATAATTATAATAACGCAAAATTAATGATAATCATGTACGCATAAATTGCAAAAAATTCCATATAATATATTCATAAATCTAAAATAGCATCAACTTGAAATACTGCAAACTATATATGCAGTTTTCTAAGAACAAAGGTACTTTAGTGTGTTATAGATCGTCGCTGAAGGCCAGACTACGGTGTGGCAAGGTAAGGGAGATATTGTTTTCCGTTGCTTGCTTGTCTTTTTATTTAAGCAAAGGGAGGGCTCATGCATGCTCTTGAGTGCTTCACGTTAAAGTGAGAAATATCTATACTATCAACACAGCCTTGATACGGGCTGTATATCTTCCATATACGTTACGGTTCAAGGCAGATGGAGACGAGCCAATTGAACAATGATCCACACAATGCAAAAAAATACACGTATATGTATGTACGTTCATATCGTTGAAGACATTCTATTAGCAATTAATAACTATCATATGACCTGATAAAAGTTTCCTTTTTTCTGTATTTTTTCATTTAGTGATAGAAAAATGTTCATATTTGAGTGACGGAAATGATAGGAAATTTGAAAAGATACATGCATTCACATTTTTTTAATTTCTTTCACCTTCCTTACTTTATTAATTTTATTAAGTATAGTTAATGGAAAATGATAATCATTTTTATTTCTCAAAAATAATTATGTATGTATGGATGTATGTTTTTACTCGATTGATGTGTATTAGTGTATATGTATACGTATGTATGTACGTATTTATGTTTTAACTTAATTGATGTGTATGAGTGTACATGTATACATATGCATAATGTAAATAAATTTTTATTTTTCAGTAAAAAGATGACGAATAGAAATGTAGGCGCATCGTTTCTATTTATAATTTTTCTATATCCAGGATTTATTTTTGGACGATTTTTTCAGAATTTTAACAATCCCACTTATTTTAATATTGGCGGTATGCTTTCAAATGTAGAAAACGAAGCTTTTTTCAATGAAACAATAGATGTAAGTACAAAAATATTTTTTAATTAAACATGTTACATAATACTTATTTTGCGATTTATTGATTCCACAAATAAGCTTACATAATTCTAATTGCACAACTTATCACAAAGAATGGTTATATTTTAGTACCATAATAAACAGGTATTATTGCTTCACATACATTAGAATATTAGAATCTGAACACCTGTAATTTATTTGGATTATATTATTTATTATATTACTTTTACCTGTTATGTATATTACTAATGTTAACTGTATGTATTCAATTCTTATAATAGTATTTAGTTACAAGATTATCTATTCTATGTCGATTTTCGTTTTATGTGTAAACATGTAGTACGTATTAGAACTAAATAACGTGCATTTATTTGTATACAACTGTTTTTTTATATTATTACAAATAATGAAATAATTGCAAATAATTAAAATTTCTTTATAACTGATTCTTAAAACTTCAACGAAAAAAATTTGCTATAATATAATTATTCAAAGAATAAATTAATAAAAATAATATGCCAAGAAAATGCCTAAAATAGGCAATGAGCACTTATAGCTCGTAGCAGAAATATGTATCAAATAATATATGGATAAAAGGAAAATAAATTTCTCTTAAAACTGTGAAAAAACCATGATATTTATTTAAACTTATATTTAGACACATAGAAGTTTAATAGCATAACAATTTAACAAAATAAACTTTAAATTATGCCTATAAATTCAAATAAACCATTATTATTAGTAATTAGTGAATGTTGTATTTGTAGAATTCTACGTATATTAGTTCACTTCTAGATAACTTATGATATGTTTTATCAATTGTAAAATATAAAAAAAAATTAGCACATTATTTCATTTATTTTTCCGTGAAGAATATTATACAATCATTCGTACAGTAAAACTAAATTAGCTAAATAAATAAATAATACTATAATAAAATAATAAATAAAAATTAGCTAAATAAACTAAATTAGCTATGTCAGGTATCATGCAATCAAAAAATAAGGAACAATGTGAAAGGAATATGAGAGAAAAAGACAACATTACTCTTTTAATTTATAGCCTAGAGAAGTCTAATAATCAGTCACGGAGATGTAATATAGACAATGTCATGCATTGTGTTAACCTGTATTAACATGTAATTTTAATTTTTCATCAAAATAGAAATAGTGGAAACATTTATTGTATTAAAGCATTTATTCTATACTTATTAATTTGCGATTAATTCAGATATATACTTATTTTTCTGGAACCCTCCTTCCTTTACAAAAGTTTCCTTCTTATATTTTTTCTTATGCTCTTCTAATATGAGAAATATGTTGATTATTTCGTAATGTAAATACTTTTATTATATTAGCAAATATAGACGAGTTACCTATTCCAATGCATAAAAAACTAATTACTGGTATTCAAAAGAAATTTTCAATTAAATCGGTTAGTCTTATTATAATTATATATTCTTCAATTGCTATGTTGTCCAACTCTTTTTTAAAGAGATTTCCAAATTTTGGACTATTTTTATTAACTGCTGTATTTGCTATTTAATTATTATTATATGAAGTTAACAAGTCATGATTTTGGACTAAAACTACTTTTATAGTTTCACTATGTTTATTTGTAATTTGTTGAACTTTTAAACTTTTAAACTCATGATCTAAGTGTTTTTATGAAATTCCCTCCCCTTAATAATTATAAAACTAATTAATATTAACAAATATTTTCATTTTCACTATCCTATTCTCTGTACATGCCAAAGATGATTGTTACTGTCTAGTATTAATTAAATATTTGACCAGTAATAGCTCAAAGTAGATAAAACCACTTTTTTTTATTATAAGAGTTCAGGTTCTTATATTGTTGCATAATCTTTAATTGTGTCATTTCAATCACGAAATTAACAAATAAAAACTGCTTTGACATTATGGCATATATAAATCGGAAATATTTGAGAAATTAGATTTTATTTGTGCATTTACACAAATCAGCTCAACTTCTCTGAGTTTTCTTATTTGATAATATGAATTGGTTTATTGTATGCCTTAGAATTAAAAAAGATAAGTAGTAATTCTGCTTCACACATAAGCCGATTCTATACGCGCCTTGGAGGTTGTTCATACTATGTATCCGTTATCGACGTCAAAACTAGCTTAAATTTTATACACTCTGTGTATTTTTAACTATATTCTGCAACATTGGACAGTCAGCACAATCGTTAAAATAACTTTGTTCTTTTACAGTTTGAAAAGTTATTTTGCTATTTTATTTATAAATATGTAAAATGAAACTATAATTTGGTTTAATTCCTATCGTATTTTTACTAATTCATTGAAGCCAACATAATTTATTTATTTATGTATTTAGGATATATCGATAAATATCAGTTATATTATTAGTGATAATATTTATCATTAAACACTTTACTTATATAAAAATTTCAGTTAATTTTTGAATTTGATAAGTTAGTAATTAAAATATTCTTTTATACATTTATACTTATATAAAAGTTAATATTAATTATGTTATATTATTAAATAGTATAATTTTCATAATTTGTTACAGAATTTAAATTTTGATTCTCAATATGTAAATAAAGGGATCACTTATGGACATGTTGTTATTCAAATGGATTCAAATCCTATTAGAACAGTGTTAAATGTATGTAAATTTCTTATTGCTAATAGAGTATATTCTATTATTGTATCACATCCACCTACTGGAGATTTATCACCTGCAGCAGTATCTTATACGAGTGGTTTTTATCACATTCCTGTTATCGGCATATCCTCAAGGGATTCAACATTCTCTGATAAAGTAAGATTTGTAAGATTGCATGAAAGGCATTTATAAATGATAAATTATAATTTATGGCAATATGGAACTCAAAAAATATCTCGTAATTATAATATCGTAGATAATATGAACACTCTTTTTCTTAATATACATAATAAATAAGAGAATAGTCGTCATTTAATTTATAAGTGTCATAATTTTATCCAAAATTGAACTCAGGGTAACTTTGGTAAGTTGAGATTAACGTGAACAATGAATGAGCCACACGTCAATATGTAATTTTATGTTAAATAAATAATATTTATCTTGTTTAAAAAATATTTAATTAAAATAGAAAATAGTAATTGATGTAAGGTATGTGAAGTCTATATATACATGACTATTAAAAGCAAAAAATTCTTTGTTAGAAATATTACTTTCTATTATTTTTGCAAACTTTTATATGCTATTTTTTTAGTTTATACTAAAAGAGCACGTATTAGATAATGTGTCATACAACTAAAAGATTGATTGTATTTATAAATAACCATAAAAAGTAATTAAATCACAATCATTATGTGTACTAAACCATTATATTTCATTGAAAAAGAAAACGTATTGCAATAAATAAAATATCGTACATATAAATTATAAATATTTTTAATAAATAGTTGCAATTAAGAAATTTTATTAAATTTTTTTTATATTTTATTGAAAAATTTAATTTTATAATTCTTTTATAATTTTTTTATTTCATTTGTAATGACTAAAAATTTCTTTTTATCTCATTCTTTAACATATATACAATACGGGCCTTAGTATATTTGAGAAAGAAAGATGTTAGAGAGACAGATAAATACAAAGTTTTTTACTATTGGTAAGCTTTTTATGTATACTGACATTTCTTTTTACCACTAATGAGTTGGTGCGGATGACCTTGAAATTAAAGTACTTCATTATATTTATTGACAAGATGTTCAACCATGACTGTCATTTTTCTACAGGAAGAGTTTTAAGTAATTACATCCATACTCCATGTTTTTTGCTTAAATTTTAAATATTCCTTGTTGTTATAGTCAAATAAAATGTGAATTGAGTATCTCGTCTTCATAGAAGATATTTTTATAAATTCAATATACATATAAAGAATATGAATATAATACAAGGTATGCTTAAAAAGAGTATATCAAATATATAAAAATAAATAAAATTGGACGTCGTTGAATTTGATTACAGTAACAGTCTAGTGTTATAGTGATACTTTATTGAATAATTTAATTCATACAATTCATACTGGTTTTGAATTACATACTTATGAAATACTTAATAGTTGATGTTAAAAGACAATGCAACAAGTACAATTGAATTATTTTTAAATTTACAATTTAAAATTGTCGATAAGTTAAAATTGTTAAAGAAATCTTTTGATGTTAAAACAAATTTATTTAAATAGTATGTCTAGTTTTTATATTACTTACGATTTTGACGACTGTAATTTTATTTATTCATTTGAAACTATTAAATAATGTATAAATTCTTAATTGCTTTACGTTCAATTTGTCCATTCATCTTTTTGTATTTGTTTAGACTGATTAATAACTAATAATATTAATACCAGAAAGAAATATGCAATCAAATTATATTACTTTTGCAGAATATTCATGTCTCATTTCTGAGAACTGTACCACCCTACTCTCATCAAGCAGACGTATGGCTTGAGTTGCTAAGATACTTTAATTATATGAAGGTTATATTTATACATAGTTCAGATACTGATGGAAGAAGTTTACTTGGAAGATTTCAATCAACATCTCAAATACTTGAAGATGATATGGAAATTAAAATTCAGGTAACTTAAACATATCTTCTACATCAATGACTATACATCTCATTAATCTCATAATCTACGTCTTGAACTATATTAGGATAATAATTTAATCTAATAGATATATATTTCTAATACTTTATAAATACTAATATAAAAATAACAATTTATAGTTATTTATAAATTACCATTTATAATTTATAATTTATAATTTATAATCAAAAATAGTAATTTATAAACTATTTGGATCTAATAACAGATTTCCTTTTAAATGTAAGTTCGAATTTAAAAAATATTAGAAAGAATTTTAAAATATATTTAAAAATAAAATACATATCAGTGGCGCCAATAAATATATTTGCATGAAAATAATATGTGTAAAAATATACGTTTAGAATATAAAACATTACTCTAATTAATCATGTCAGCAATGCGGATGTATGGGTACAATATCAGAGAATTCATGGAGTCACTTTGAATGTGTAACGATAATTGATTGGTTACTTGAATTAGATAAATTCAAAGAAGGAGAAAAATAGAAAATAAGTTATTAAACAACCTTAATTTGTTAATAGTTCTTCCGATGAGCAGAAGTGCATCTTCTATTATCTAAAGATTTTAGGATATAATTATATATATCCTATATAAGTTAAGATATACAACACTACTTGAGACGAAACATCAACGTGCGGAACATTACCTATATATATTACGATAATGTATTTGAGGCGTTCAACCTGAATAGATTAGGCCTTTAAAATTCAATGAAAATCAGAAGGGATGAGAGTTATTTAAGGAAAAAATAAAATTTCATATATTTAAAACGTTAATATTCTGAAAGATTAAATTTCAGCACTTATTCAATATCTTAGATAGTGAAGTAACTGAAAAAGTATAAAGATCAAAGTGATGTCAGACAGCTTACAAACTGTATGAGCATCACTTTGCTAGCGACATGATAGCTGTTTTTCGGTTTCCATTATTCAAGGATGTGTTGGCACAATTATTAATAGATCATAAAAAGTTGTATCTAGCTCAATAATATGATTAATATCGAGAATGAGAGTTTTAATACTTAATTCTATTAAAATTGTTGGTAGAAGCTTAGAATGTTATCATCTATTTTTACGTGAATAAGTTAGCAGTTCGTACGAGTAGGGTTAAAGTAAAAGATTTTTATGATATTTTCATTTGTTTGCTCAAAAACGAACGATTTTCTAAAACCCTGAAAATGAAAGTGCAAACATTAATCTCATAGAATATACTCATTCTTTAAGTGATGGAAGTTAACAGTTTTTTCTTATTTAAGTGATTGGTTATCATTCAAGTCAACAGCTTAAGTAGCTTTTTTAACTGATTACATCAATATCGAAGAAAAAATTTTGTAGTTTCTGTTCATCAAGCTACTTTATCAGTTGCTGTACTAATTATGCAAAATGCTCTTTGGCTTAAATCAATAACATGGCGAATTATTATAATGATTTATTATCACGAAGATATAGGGAAGAGCTCTGATTTAAATGGCATATCCGAGGCTTCGAATAACAAAAATTGAGAAGCTTTGCGGTAAGTAATGAAAATTGAAAGTGCAATACAATTAGGAACAGACAGTGTCATAAACATTCAAGATATGATGAAATTTAATAGGCAGCATGAGTTTTTGTACAAGCCTTTTTGCTCTAATAATAATTGATAATATAAAGCTGCATGGCTAACATTCCGTGCTATAATCAATGGATTGAGATATTCTGAGGTAATTCTTTGTTTACAAGTATTTTGGTTTAATAGTTGTAATTATAATCCTTACTAAACAGTTTTAAATAAAACAACTCCAAGTTTTTATTTAAATTTAAATAGTAAAATTTCTTGAGCAATATCAGATTTATGAAAAAATTTCACAATAAGTACATATGATTTGATTCACATTATGCGTAAATAATATAAATAATTCTGTTTCATGCAGTAAATATCTTAGAAATACTTTTTATTCATTAAATCTTTATCTATACAAATAATTACAATAATATATCATTTTATATATTTTTTACAGGTTGAAAATGTAATTGAATTTGAACCAGGTTTAATTAATTTTAGAAATGAATTACTAGAGTTAAAAAATGCTCAATCGCGAGTTTATTTAACATATGCATCGTAAGTATACAATATATATATTATTAAGATAAACATACCTAAGTATAAAATAGAATATATAATTTAAGAAAACTCATAAAAAAAATTAAATTTCGATAGAAACCTACAAAATTCCGTGTAAATAATCCATAAAAAATGTTTATCACTTATTTTTATTATCCCTAAGTTAAATTTTTATTTAATATAATTGATTTATAAAGTCCAGAAATAAATTTGTATTAAATATAAAAATTTCAAAATATATTTTAAAAGTTCAAAACGTTGTTGTAAAGAAATTTTCAAGATGTATATTCGAGAACTGGAATTTATATGCATGTCTGATATTATTAATGATTTTTTATTTATAAATATTTCTATTCTTTTGTTATTAAATGATACCAAATTTTATACTTTCTCTTTATATATTTTTTGAAAAAACATTTTATTACTCTTTTCACCAATATTATGACTAAATTTCAGCATGTTGAAAGATTTCGTTTTTTCGGTGTTCTTCGACAATCTTTCAACTGTGTGCTTGCATAACAGTTTTTGACAGTCGAATTAATTTTCTGATATTTTTAATAAAGTGTGTAAAGTGAATCCAGGTATTATAGTTTCTTATAATTTCATTCTCTTTATATATTATTTATTTGCTGATATAATTTTATAAACACTATATAATTCACTACTTATAATTGACTGTATATAAGTACGTAAAAGTTAATTCATGTCTATTTCTTCTTTTAACTTTTTTACATCTTATCATATTAATGATAAATGGATTATCTAGTTTATCATATAATAAGCTGGATAAGTTGAAAAAAGATATCAGACAATGCAGTATATTTAATTATTTATTAGATAATAAGAAATATCAATGCCATCTGTTATTCCTGAAATTTATTTAAAGTCTTATAAGTTTTATTGAAAATATTTGAGATAGTAATATTATAATACTTCAAATGAATTTTGCTTACAATAAAAATTACATTTATATTTTGTTTAAAG
Source organism: Wiebesia pumilae (assembly GCA_018907045.1). Taxonomy (NCBI): domain Eukaryota; kingdom Metazoa; phylum Arthropoda; class Insecta; order Hymenoptera; family Agaonidae; genus Wiebesia; species Wiebesia pumilae. The sequence continues at coordinate 764,735 of JACCHZ010000160.1, read as the reverse complement.
TATAATCTTAGATAAACATAGAAAATTATCTGTTATAAAACATTAAATTTTAGAGTTTAGGAATATTTTTTAATACAATACTTCTTTATAATAATTAGAAATACTGTTGGAAGTATTATTTTATAAATACGTAAAATAATTAAAACTTTGGTAAAAAAAGAATTTCTTTAAAAAATCACTGGATAAAAATTATTCATTAATGTTATATATCTTGAAATAACACATTGCAATTTAATTTTTATAAAATGATATAATTACAAATTATTTAGCTAATTAATGTAGCTCTCACTGTAAAGTAAATATATTACATAGTGTTATATATGTGGTTCTTCTCTCATTAATAAAATAATAAATATATAAATAATAAAAGTCAATGTAGTAGTCTTTACCTCCATATATTAAAGTCTAAGTAATAATTTAATGAATTAAACATAGATCACACATTTATCGATCTATGTTACTAAGAGACAATTCAATTTTATACAGTGTTAAGTATTTCTTAAGTCATTTAGCTATATAATATGCTCAAATAAAGTCGTATTTCAATTAAATTTTCTTTATGAATGAGTAGATATTATTGTGTTGTAGATGTTCAATTAATTTGAAGCATTCAGATGTTTATGACGTGTGAATATGTTAATTATTATTATTATATTATTAATGTATATTAATATAATAATAATATATTATACGGTATTAATATTGTTATTGATACTGTATTAATGTAGTTAATATTTCTTTTTTCATAGAGCACACGATGCTGAAATAATTTTTAAAAGTGCGGCAGATCTAAATATGACTGGAGCTGGATATGTATGGTTAGTTACCGAACAAGTTTTATATTCTAAAAATATACCTGAAGGTGTTTTAGGTTTAAAATTAATTAATTCAACAGATGAAAAGAGTCATATTAAAGACAGTTTGTAAGTAAATTAATCTATATTTTTGAAATTATATTTTAGAATTATATTATATAAACTATATTTTAGGAAAAAACTATAAATATCCAATTTAAATCTTTAATCTTTTGCATAAATTATTAGATCAAATTGTCTTATAAAAAAATGTATGAATACATTATTTACTAATCTATGTTACAAAAGTATATCGAAACTTTTCTTTGTTAAAAGAAAAGAAAAAGAAAAAGAAGCTAATATGTAGATTATTAATTAGAAAAAATTTACTCAAACTAACCTATACAACTTTTATATAAATCAATTTATCTAAAGCCTTATAAAAGATGTTAAAATTTTATTTTACTATTAGATTAGTCAATATAGAAATATAATACTCTGAGTATATTGAAACGTTCCCGTAATTTTTTTATCTTTACATCAGTGACGCAATTTACTAAGTCACGAAACTTGACAATAACTATATCATTACGTACGACATTATCAACATAATAATAATGAAATAAAGAAATAGAAATCGCCACTTATCACATTGTGCAATAAGAATTAAGGAATATTAATGTCCATATATGGAAAATACTGTGCAATAGATCAAAGAACTGGATTATCAACGCTTATCTAAAAATGAATAAATATGAAACATATATACAGGAAACAGACTGACACATGAAGACAGACAAAAGATCTTCAATTTATTTTCAGCAACCCACATATGATAAGTATAATACTAGCATTATAAAGTCAGCACGAATTGAGCCTCTTTCTAAAAATAATATTACATCAAACCAAATGTATAATATTTTTTACCAAATCGAGAATTTCCAAGAGATAATAAAATATACAAACCTCGCATTGTAAGAAATACCGACACGTATAAATGAGTTTAACTTTATGCGAAAATCCTCAAGAGATAATAAAATGTACAAAGCTCATACTGTAAAAAATACCGACACATGTAAATGAGTTTAACCTTTAAGACGATAAAAACAGAAATACCTGAAATATATTCTACGAAAGCGTATGTAACCAAATATAACTATGATTATAACAATGCGCGGAATATCTAAATCTTAAAAAAAACACTTGAGAACGATCAAACAAAGAAGGGGTTATAACTAGAAGCGTCGAAGCCTCTTCTAAGAAAATATGTAATATAATCATTCTACTTCAAAATCAAACAAAGAGGCCATAGTAACACGAAACACATATGAAAATTTAAACCGACTAATCTCAAGTGGTCTCATAGCACGAACCATTTTACGAAAACAAAAATGCGTAAACATCCTGTAAAAGATAAAACTCTGCTATACAAAAAGAAACTACCCATCAAAAAAATACCGCCATACAAGACGAAATTGTGCATCAAATACACATCCCGTAATATATAAGATGCCACTGAAGAAAAAAAGATTACAACCAACCAATCAGAAGCAAAGTAATGACATCATCAAGAATATATAGACTGGCTCACACAGCAAAGAAGAATTCGGGATCAGAAGTCAGAGCACATTTTATCCTATCATTTGTGTGATTGTTACTTTCCGGCCCACGTCTTCTTGCGAGAACAAATTAAATTCGTTTACTCTAATTTTTAAAAATAATTGTAACGCCGTTCATTATATTTTAATTGTGAATAAATTAGTGTTAGTGTGGTGTTTGGAGGAGTGCTGATACGAGCACTGCCATGAGCGCGACATGATCTGTGCTTTTCTTTCCCTAAATTGCTACGTTCATTTCACTGCTACACCGCATTCACTCGTTGCCTCTGTATAGCAATGTCGGATGAAAAGTCTACGTAGGACAAGAAAAGAGTTTTTAGGTTATAGAGATACGTTCAAGTCTTGACTACTTTCATTTATTCCTGATTTTCTGGACATTGTCTTTCAATGCTGATCCCAATATTATATCCCAATACATATATCCCAATATCCTTACCACCAGAAGCTCAGCCTTACGTACACTTCTCTTTCTGTTTTATTTTTCCAATAAATATAAAGTTTAGCTTTAAAACTTTAAATAAATTAATTACTTTATACTAATTATTTTTACCGTTTAGTGTAAGTTTTACAATTATCTGTTAAAAGTTAAATTAGACATTTTTTAGAATATAGCTCTTACAATTAGATTCAGACTAAAATGGATCTGAAGATATGACGAGAGTTGTAAGATACTAGACTAAACACCGGTGATAAAAAATACCGAAGTTTCCTCTACAACACGTTTTGATCCTGACCTCGTCAAAATCGCCACTCTTACGACCAGTAACTCTAACGAATTTTGTGACCATAGAATATCATATGTTAAACAAGATTTAGAAATGAAATTCTCACTTCGATGGATGAGATACGAACACCTTTTTGGAACATGTTGATGAACTTCAGATCGATTTAGAACTTTTTTATGCTTAACTTATTCTCAAAGTTCTTAAGTTGCTTTGAGGAACAACTCTCATACAAATACTTTAAAGATAAACTACGAAACATTAATAACACTCTCTAGACGGATCAAAGAACGTCAACATGGGCTGAATTAAACTTTTTAATTATTCTCTCTAAATGTATATATTCCTATGCAACTCCATGACTGATACTTATCTAAAAATATATAAAATTTGAGCACTAAAGATCTTGGAAGAACAAAACGGTACCGAGAAGATATTAGCTTACATAAGTGGAACTTTTGACAAAGAAACAGAAAGAACTCGGTTATCAAATGCCTTGCTAGGTATTTAAAAGACGTGTGACTATCTAGAAGGCTACCGTTTTAATAAAGGCAATGATTTATAGGCATTTTGATGGCTGAAAAAACCGAGACCGAGTCAGGCCACCTCGTTCTATTAAGAGAAGCATGAAGTGGCATTTATTAACATCACCTGTCATACCAATGTACGAAAAAGAATCATCATAAACTTCCAATATTCGACGTTTTTCTGTCAATTCTCTGTCAATTTCTGTCAATTCTCTGTCAATTTCTGTCAATTCTCTGTCAATCAGTTCTGTCGCCGTTATATAAATAAAAGGACATATCTGAAGTTATGTATAACCAATGAAGAAAAGTGTCTAAATACTTTCTGAAAATTAGGGTTCCCATATCTAAATGATTAAGGATGGAAAAAACACCTAAAAAAATATAATCAGTAAAATTGCCAAATATTACTTTTGGTTAAGTAAAAGACCAATAGTAGATGCCTGTTAGAATAACGAAAAATCTCATTAAGTACAATGTCTAAGCAAAACAAATTTCTAAATATTATCTAAATTAATTTTCATCCATACCTAATAACTGTGAAAAAAGAGATTGGGCAACATCAAAAGACTCACCATTCGATTTTAATTGATAAAGTTGTTTGTTTCACTCCATCTAAAACGCTGTTTGAATTTTATATAAGGAACAATACTACTTAAAAACTAAATAAATGAAACTGATATGTAAAATCACCGAAAACAATAGAAAGAAATCAATTTTAATGACAATACTAGCCAAGTGTTACCCGTTTCCATCCACGTAATTTAATTTTAATCAATAAAACTTATTTAACTTTATCAAAAAGACCATACCTATGTATATTAGAGCAAACACTTTTCAAACCATACTATAATTATGTTAAATTTCTGAAATCTCAAATTATATTAAGGAAATAAATATTTAAAAGAATAATCATAAAGCATTATGCATTAGAAGCCATGAAACTCGATTAAAATCAATCAAACTAATTTTACTTGTTCAAAAAGTCGCTGCCGTCTATAATATTGTTTGAACAGTTTTCTATATATAGCATATTAGTTTTAAATAAATTTAGTATCGCCGGTAACATAAAGGCAATAGTCTTTTTAAAATTTGGAGTTAACGTACCGATATCCGAATATTTGATATCCAAGAGTATATCCCAGAATTATAATAATTACTCAAAAAAAAGTCATAGAACATTCAAGACCGTCGAAGAATATTAAATAAGACTACAGCACCAAAAATTAATGGCTAACGGGGTGTATTTACATATGGAAAAATATCCTTTTTAGAAAATCGAGAAAGAAGCGCTAAAACTTAGTTAATCAAGCTAAATAAAGTAACATGATAGATACATAATTACATCTTGAATTTCATGAAAAATACTTTTAAGTTTTTGCAATCATGCAGACTACTGAAGAGAACGAGAACAACTATCCTTTATATGGCATGGATGAGTTTCACCAAACGAGCGAAAACTCACCATCTAAATATCAATCATTGGCAAGATATCAGTGAGAGTTCAATATTAATAAGCAGAAATAATCAAGAAACATGAAGGTTTACTTACTTTAGATGTTAGCAAGAAAATCAGCAAAAGATCGTAGCATATGCAGGTTAAGCATCCATTGGTTCAAATAAGATATTTGCTATATGCCAACCAAACAAAGCAAAATTTTAAGGAGCTCATAAAAAGAAATGACACAAGGCCCATGGAACTATAGTCTCGCAAGCCATTTCTAAATCATCCCAAGTGATTAGTCTATAGCATAAACCGTAGTAAATGCTGTAGCATAAGTCCAAGAGCAAGGTTAAGACGGAAATAATGCTAAACAGTACCAGCAGATAGTACAAATACGCGAACGAAAAAAATGACACTGTTGAATGGAGAAAGTATTAGGGTTTTTCATTAGGACATATCGCTGGAACCAGCAACTACATTTCTGTCTCTCCACTGAATTCTTTGTAACTATGGCGAACTATTACTACATCATAAAGAATCGAAAAAAGCAAAATCATAATGAAAATGGATTCGGTGAACTTGTATTGCAATGTATAACTAAAGTGTTGAAATTCTTTTACCCTTGCGTATAAATATTATTACGGCTATATAAATACGTATTCGTAGTATCAATTACTGTTAAACTCCAAATATTTATATCTATTATTATAAAAATATTTTTTATTTTTACTATGCACACATGTTTGTATTTCTATAAGTATTATGCTTCTATGACACTGCATTAACAATACTGATTGAAATATTTATAATGTAAATTAGGAACCAATCAAAACTTAAGTCAGTTATTCAGTCTTTTCGCCCATTTGAGTAGAAATAATGTTAGACCAATCAAGTTAGATTATAATAATCTGCAGTTCTATTGACTGATAATTTACAATAATACTGATTGCCATGCTTAACTAGTAGCATTATTAAGTGATATTGACAATTTCTATCCAATATTACCCAATAGAACAAAATCTAACTCTAAATCATCCGCTGAAGCGTAAAATGTAGAATTAATTATCATTAATGAAAACTAATATAATTAATTACTAATAATAACTAATTATAATTAATTAGAACTAATCATTTACCGTTGTAACGTCCAAGAAAATCAAGAATCATCTTCACAGAACTCTACTGCTGCTATTTTCTGACCTAATTTTCTATGCAGATACGGGAAGTGAGTATTTAGAGATGTGTGCTATTGCAAGATTAATGTAATTCTTATCGGATAATGGTATATAATACTATTGTTGAAAACGCCAGTACCTGACTGACCGATTCTAAAAGGAAATACTTTATTAGTTATTTTTCGTCTATATTCTAATGCTATAAGTACACACTTTTAATAATTTAATCACTATTTGGAACAACAGCTGTGATAAAAAAATAATTATAAATAATTTATACATAATTTTATTAGATTAGTTTCCATGACCTTTTTTTTACCAGAGAATCTATTGTTGGAAAATATCTGGTATTAGATAAAAAGAAGAATTTGCAATTATTAATTTCTTTAATATTTAAGTAATAGCTTAAAATATTTTAGTAAAAACAACAGTTTATTAAAGATTTTTTAAGTAGTCCATTAAAATCTTTCAGGATGTATAAATGAAAATGTTTTAATGCCATAATGATTTTTCTGTAAAATTATCTGTAATAAATACCTATCATCATGAAAATTATTCAAATCTATTAAAACTGTGAAATTTTACATTAAAAATTGATTATACTACATAAAAGTGAACACTTTTCTATTTAATATTCGTATTTGAAATAAAATTGACTGAATCTAGTTATACAAAACCTAGTTTTTATTCATTTATAAAAAGTACATCTAAAGTCAAATATGAAGGTAAATTTTAATATCTAAATACACTATGATAACTTCTGTATAAGTGAAACGAGAAAGAGCGATAAATCAAACACGTTGAGTTTAATTGCCGACTAGCGAAACTTTATTCCTTTAAATGCTTATAATTGCCAAATCAAAGTTATTTTCTCTTTAGTTTCTTAATTCCTACGACCATCAAAGATGAAATAGTCGTCAGGGGTGTTTATGGCAATATCTTTTCTTTCTTTCCTCTTATTTTGATCTATACGGAGATTGATATCAAAGCTTCACGAGCACAGCTTCGATAGCTTTATTAAAGGTGTTGTTTAGCTCCACCTAACGATTCTCGTTATTTCATCAACCTTAATCGATCACCCTTGACCTAAGATTATTAAGACAAATACAATTTTATGCTTGACCTATCCGTTGACTCGGGGCGACCTTACAGCTATGAAGATGTGTGCGATAGTCAAGAGCCCACAACTACTTAGAAAGTTTGAAACCACTTTTATTTGAACCTTTATCATAAATCAACCGCTGTGAATACCCAAAAATTCTCGCAACGTTGTTCATAAACTGTGTGATGGATAGCTCCCTGTCACTTGGTACTGCTTCAAGAAAATGAACTTAGTAAATGCCATCAAGCTAATAAAGTATGTCTTTCCTAAGATACTTTAAACAAAAGGCTCGAGGTGATCTACTTATAGTGTTTGTTAAGAATACATTTATTCTATGTTAGAAATACATTTTTCATTTTCAATTCTTTATATTCCTATTATCAGACTATTAATTTTGTTATTACTTTTATTTCATAGATATGTTTTGGTATCAGCTTTACGTCAAATGAATGAAACAGAAAGCATTACGGAAGCACCTCACGATTGCGATAACTCTGGTTCTATTTGGGAAACAGGAAGAAAGCTTTTTGAGTAAGTATTCATAACTAATTTATTTTTAATTAAATTCAAGATTAATCTAATTGTAGTTGTCATTATATTCACTATAGTAGTATTAAAAATTGTTTTAAAATTTTAATTTGAATAAAAATGTACATTTATATTATTCAGAAGATTTTTTACAAAGAATTTTTTGTAGTTTGTAAAAAATAGTTTTTACAATCTATTTTTCGCAATAATTGAAATACAATAGTGATAATAAACACTATTATATAATAATATTATGTAAAATATAATATTATCGTAATTATAACAATTACAAAATAATAATTACCTTTAGGTTAAATATAAATATTTATAACTAAAATACAACGTTTTTTTATTACATAATATATATTGCAATTTATGATGTTAATTTAATTTTATAAAACGAATAACTATAAATAATTATACATCTAATAATAAGTAAATGAATCTGAAATATAATATTCAAAGAAATTATTAGAAAAATGCTTTTACTTGCAGAAGAGACACTAAAAGAAGATTTTAAAAAAAGATTTAAAAGATTTTGAGACAGTATCCTCAATTAACCGTTTGAGCAAGATAAGTTTGCTTTTTTAGTAAATCAAGAGGTTTGCAACAACCCATAGCCTCATTTCTACTTCGTCTATTACTGTCCCTGCGTCGGTAAGAGAAGAAAAAACCCTTCTTTCTCAAGATCTAACGGAGTTATTTTTTTATTATTTCATTGTTGTTACTAACCTTTTTAAGGTTTGTATACTTCGCAAATTTCTATCTAGACACTGTATATATTGTTGAATTCTTAATAAATCTGTATACTGTTAAACATATGAAGCAATGACACTCGATTTTACCAAAAACATAGAGATAAATATACGTTCAAATCAATTTTGTTTCTCGACATTTAGAAAACGATCTGCAGAACCAAAAACTGTAAAAAATTACAGTACGTAAATAAATTAGACTATAAAATTAAGTAATATAAAACATAAAGTTGATATGCTTACAGAAATTAATAAACAAAACGAATTTTTATGTTTACAGAAAAAGTGCTAATAACGAACAAATAAATAATTACATAATATTATTATATCAAAAATAAAACACGTTTTAATCATAATAATTTTATTACTTTTATTTACTTAAATTTTTATAGGTTTTAACTAAATATTCGTAATTTGAATAAAATATATTACTATTCATTATTACCATATAATTGAATGAGTGAAACATTTTAAATAAATATTTTTCTTGGGCCATTGAACCTTACAAGGAGTTATTTTATATTCTTTACAGAAAAATTTTAATTTGTCACACAAAATATTATCAGTATTTTTTATGATTTGAAGCTTAAAAGTAATGTAAATAAGAGAAAAGTATAATTCTAAAAATTCGAAGCGTTTTTCTTTTATAACGAATTGTAGATGATATTGATCATAAAATTACACTAAGTAATTTTTCATAATATACGTCATTTACTAATTATTCATACTATTTATTACTGTAACAACTAGAAAATAAAATTAAGGTGTTTTAATTATGTTATAGGTATCTTAGGAAGCAAATTCTTGAAAGTGGTGCAACAGGAAGAATAGCTTTTGATGACAATGGAGACCGCATGTATGCTGAATATGATATAATTAATGTTAGATCAAAAAATATTCTGAATTCTGTTGGTCGATATGTTTATGCTTCAGTAAGTTATAATATTTAATATAAATATTTATTCTCATAACCTATAAAAAGTTTGGACATTGTATAAATACATGTTATAATATATTAGACACTTAAAAGACTTTTTCTTAAATTATACAGTTCTAAAACATATTTTTGCATAAATAAAGAAAGCTAAGAAATATTTTAATTGAGCGTTATGGATAAAAGCCCATATAATATAAAATCAAAAGCAATAAATACAGAATATCTACAAATTTAAATGAAATTATTGAAAATTGGATAATGCAAAATTTATCATTGTAACTATTGTTTAAAAGAGAGTGAGTAAAATCCGATCTCCATATAATCGTATCAGAAGTGTTTAGGCGCCATGTAGTTGTGTGAACTATTTCTTCTTTCCTTTTTTTTATTCGCTTACCTATGTATATTCATGTCGGTGGCGGCTCGGTCTCCTAAGCTTACCTCAATAACGCGGCCTGGACAACTTTAGGTCGAATCGAGTTCATAACGGGAGAAGGAGCATGAAGAGACGGGATAAGTAAAAAAAAGCGGCATATTTAAAATTAAAAATGTTACATTTAATAAGTTTATATACACGCAACAAATGTACTACATGTATCTTTTATATATAATAAATAATATAATAATATATAATATAATAATAATAATATAAGAATATAATAAATAATAAATAACTGCGGTTGTTATATATTTATTTGTTTTTTTAGTGCAGATCTTACATGCTAGATACACTAGTTAGCGAGCTTATTTTTTGAACCGCGGCTATTAAATTATAATAACGGGAAACGTACATATCATTTTTTGTGACGAGTTTTTTCTTCTCCCTCTCCAAACTCTCAACACGTTGTGTCATAGATGTTTGAGATGTGTAAATAGACTATACCTTGAGATTCCGAAGTGTGCTGACTAGAAGTAATAAGCCGAATGGCTGTACTGCCGGCTGGCGTCGAATTTGTATTTCTGATACTGTGATATCAGTCGAGATGCTGCATAGATATTCCTGACACGCCGAAAGACTGTATCAGTGGCAACGCGCTGCAAGGATGTACTTCCAGCAGAGAGTAAACATTCTGTGGGATTTCTGTCCCCCAAATTTTCTCACTAGCACGAGTTCACCGCAAGTACGGTGGCAGCACCACGCCCCGAATTCAAATTCAGAGCCTGGCTTAGCGCAAGCCTAAGCTTAGCCTATGTTCAGATCTAGCGCAAAGCCAAGCTCACCTCTACGGACCCGTCGTTCGTTCTCTCTTACTCAGCGCTTCCACTCATACTATAATGCGTATTTCCATTACGCATCCATTCTCTCTCACATGTACGCTGCGTGGCGTACTCCCACTACGCCAACATTCTTTCGCAACGTGCCTTCCGAATACTTTGTTTACAAGGCCTCTTGTTTCTTCGCTTACCTGCTCGCAATACGATGCTGAGGAGAGTTCGCGACGAAAGTTTCTGTTAAATCCCTAATAAATGAACGAAACTACAAATAAACATAATATCTATGTAGTGAATAAAATAGGAAAAATGATTACTCGATTTTATTCAAACACAGTTCCCAGATATACTAATCGATGTTAAACCAGGGTGATAGAAGAGAAATGGTAAATTTTATTTACAAATTAGTAATAACGATTGCGGCTTTTTCCTCCTTGTCGTATACTCTATGTATAGAGAATCAGTAGAAAATGAATCAAGCTTATCCACTTTAGACGACTTTCAGTTCGCTTCGAATTTTGCGAATCAACGTGGAAAAATTCTTAAAGCGTTGAAGTTTACGACTTCTTCTTTTCTTAATTTCACAGTTTGAATACTTAGTAGGCTATCTTATACTTACTCTGTTTCGTTGCACTGCAGAGTATTAGTACTACTAATTTAAAAAAAAATTAATTGCAATGATATGTTGAAATAACTTCACTATTCAAAATTAATTATTTATTACAGATGAAGGCATTTACTTTCAAGTACACTATCATTTTTATTGTCAACACACTACCAATAATTTGTTTCATAAAGTGATGAGTTCCATTTCAAAATTTTTCACTCAATTTGTACATCTTATAATATTTCATCTGACATATGATCGTGGGCTTTATATTTTATTTAGTTATATATTTATATTTATCTATAAACTTCTTATAGATCTGGATTTGGACTTCCTTTGGTGAACTTTATCTATGTTTGTGTCCTTTCAATTTATATTAATTTTTCTTATATTTCCTTTCCACTATATCGTCACATATTTGAATCTCATATTCAATTAATTTGAGTTTTTAGCAGCTTACAAAAAAATATGAGGATATCAAGGTTCAAATACTGATACTGTGCAAGCTAGACATAAACATGACAACAATATGTCAAAATCATTTGCAATTATCATATTATAATATAATTTATATTCTAAAATATATACAAGATATAAATAGATATATTATTCGTTCATAATTAGTTTAAATAATTTAAATAAAAAAAGAAAATATGGTCATGTAAATGTTTTCACGGGATATTAAATTTATTTTTGTAATAAACCCTGTGTTTAAAACCATCTTAACTAGAGAACATAATACTTGTCATATAAGTCTTTTATTATCCATTATAATGTACAATTTTATTCAGATTAGAAGCTATACCTTTTCCATTTTTTATCTTAAAGTTGAATAATATATTTGATAATAGAAGAAATGTACGTAAAAAGATTTTTATATTAAATGTTTTTATATTATGTTATTTTTATATTAATATCGATGCAATTATTTATTTCTTTGGTAGAGGCCTCTTTATACACTATTAGAACATCACAAGCACATAGTGCACTGAGAAAAAATTCAATAATTCACACTCTGATTTCTTTTGTTGAAATTGATATTGTTCCAGTCATAGTAAAACTAAATCTATCAGTCGCTACTGTGAAAGCTCATTTCGCCAAATCAGAAATTTTGATGTAATGCCTTTTTCATAATTATGTAATTATGTATATATGTTGCATTACATATATATATATTTGCAAATCGCGATTTATCTTGACTACACTGTTTAATAAATCAAAATTATTGGCATAATAAATAATCTATTTTGACAATAAAAGAAATGTACGTAAAAAAGATTTTTATAATATGGGCTAAATTAATTTTTGTATTGTCTTTATTATTGGGTTACTTGCTAATTGACAAATCAATAATGCTATACCTTTTACAGGATGTAAAAAAAATGAAACTTATTATTAATGATTCAATAATTATATGGCCAGGAAAAGTAAAAAATAAACCTGAAGGTTTTCTGATTCCAACACATTTGAGAGTATTAACTCTTGAAGAGAAACCATTCGTTTATGTACGAAAAACAACTGAACATAAGTGTTCTTCTGATGAAATAATATGTCCAAACTATGATAGAACTTCACAAAGTAAAGGTAAGATACCCATATAAATAAAAAATGAATTTAGAAATAAATAGATTAATTTTTTTTTAATTCTTTTTAAAAAGAAATTTGTTTTTCTTGACTCTTAAAATATAAATATTACTGAAAATTTTATTTACTTTATTTTGCAAATCTCATTTAAAATTTTTGATAAACATAAAAAGATAACATTAAATTTTAATTTACACAAAATCAATACAAGGAGAAATTATTGCTATATTAGTGATAAATAAAAGATAACATGTGACAATACATAATAATTTATTAACATATAATATAACATGATAAAATGGCGTATTTATATTTTTAAACTAAACAAAAATTTTATAGATAAATGTTGGTAAATATTCATTTTGAATTAATATTTTTAATAATTCTGAAGAACATCGGTAGAATATAAATAATTTAATTTTTTATTCCCTCTTTGTTGATTATACTTGAAAGCAATTTTATAGACGATTCATAGAAGGAAAATAATAAAATAAAATACAGATGAAAGCGTAGAATAAAACAGCAATGGCGTCATAGATCATAACATTAGCAGATTTGTTCTATATAATCATATGTCTTGTGTGACAGGACTAAACGTAACTTTACAAAATTGCAGTTTCAATGTTCGCTTTGGTTTTTTGAATTTACATTGCTCCCTCAAAATAGATTGCTGCACAAAAACATTCGTTATGGTTACATTAGATTTAAGGTCAAGTAGATTAAAGTTTTGCGCACGTAATATTGCGCTTGATAACGATGTATATCTTAAATATATCCTAAATAAATAATTTCATAAAAGCAATCTATCTAACTTTTCCGATGAGGTAACTTCTGTCTGTGACAACATTTCAATAACACTTACATCTTCAGACGACTTATTTTCCTAGATTTTAAATAGACTTTTCAAACGATCTATCTGCCTTCTGTGGTCTTCTATTCATACATTTATGCAATGATCATGCTCGGATTAGTAAACTTTATTGACAGTTTTGTGGTTGTCTTTAAACACTGACAGAAGGTATGCGATTTTTCTGTTATGCTTTATCTTGTATTGCACGTCACTGTAATAATATGCCTTTGATGCCAGATGAATCATACTTATTTCGCTTATATAGTTCTTAGGTGAAACCAGATGTTGATTTGAGTAGAACTTATGTTTATGAAGTTATAAAAAGATGATTTGTAGGAAAACGTTAATTAATTGACATATGTATCTTAATTGATATACGACTTTTCTTAAGGCTACTTGCCATCATAACTTAGAAATTTAAATCTATAGTGAATCTGTAAATATTGGTTAACAGACATCTAAGTATAGTGAGAAAATGAAAATATCTTTATATTTAATACTCCTATATTCGATGTTTCTAAGGTAACAATTATTCAGTAAGCAACTGATTACTTGCTCCGCAATTGCAAGATCTTGCAAACATGTATCCGCTTCAAATCTAAAACATATAAACAAATAACTGCTTTACCGTCATGCATACTCAATCCGCTAGACTTTTTATCTATGTTGATTTACATTATTCTTCTGTTTATTCGTTTCTGATTTAACGTTAAATTAATACTTGGAAATGGAGTTGTAAAGGTATTGTTCACGTTTTTATCTGTATGGTGGTCTGTATAAACTATACATGTTGCACATACTCTTGTGGTGTTTACCAAACGTTTTATCTCAGCACCATCTTCAACGGACATAAATGGAGATTTAAAAAATTTTCCAAGGAATATCAGTTTTGTAGTAAAGAATAGTCGTTTATTCCTTCTCGAACAATTCTCTTTGATAGTCTCTTGATAGTCGCAGCATATAACTGTTGTAAGATCACCTGAAAGTCGTCAATAGAACTAAGCAAACTTAAGCGAAATTATCACTAGTCATTGTGCCAATTGAATCATATTGGAATTATCAACCCATTATTGCTATATAATTTAATAGTAATAACTTGGTACAGCTGAAAAATAAGCAAATACTATAAAATACTTCTTTTATGTCTCTTTCGAAATCTTTAAGAAATAAATAAAAAATATTGAATATAATTCATTATATATAATATTATAATATAATTACATAGCATACATAGAATTTCGTATGAACTATTTTCGTCTAATAAGGCACCGAGATATACATTCCCAGACAATTTTTATTCTATCACTTTTATGGTAACATTAATTCAAGTGATTGAATCTCTAGATTAAAGATACTTTTTCAGTAGAATCATTAACGATTTTATACTATTCTAATCACTCTTCAACTATGCTTGCAACTTGCTGTCCACAAAACTTCAATTTACGACAGTCACTAATACATAATAAATGTTACGAGATCATTATCGAAGCTAAGAATCTTGAATCTATTTCGAAGACGCTCTAGACGTAATAGCAGATTATCGAACACAATTTTTAAGAATTCTGGATCTAGGATTGATACCTGTAGATAGTTCTATATAATAACCTTTCAGAAGGTATAGTAGTTAAAGACACAAAAGGTTATTTAGTTAATCCATCTTATTCAATTCTTTCATTAGTGGTAGCTTGCAGAAATAAAAAATGTTTACAGTAGCATAAAATAAAAATATAAATACATATTTAAGTACACATGCTTAACCCATCTAAAACATGCACCTTAAGATTATTGAAATATTAATCTACTCTTATCTCACAGCCTTACGTTCTTGAGAAAGCGTCTTTATCACATAAACTGCCTTAATTGGCTACATTAGCAGTTGTCCAACTGAATTTTTAAGACTCAATCTAAAGAGAGAAGCAATAGAACGTGCTGTAGATCTGTCCTGTGGTAATTTAAACAGGACTATAGATATTTTATAAAAAACGAATGAATAAAACCTTGATAAGAACCCAAAAAAAACATCAGTCTTAATCTACCGCTCAGATCAAATATTAGAATGTTATGTTCAACAATATCTAAGAACAGAAGATCTTTATTTAATTCGCGCTTGAGACCGTAATAAGAGACCGATTACCTTTGAATAGTAGTTGTGAAACCTTGACTCCCTGGTAAAAATGTATTTGACACAACAAATAAAATTATTGCGTATCTTAGATGCATACTTTGAAAATATAATTAAGGCAAGATGAGAAGATAAGATATTTTTATATTTTTTATTTTAATTTAGTTTTAAAAAAAGTCTACATACTGTATTATTTTTGTAATGTAATATTTCGACAAAAATTGTAACATTATACCTGTGTATACTTCGTATTCTCTTCCGATAAATGTTATATATATATATATATATATTTTATTATTTAAGATACTTTTGAGATTAATTGCTGCAAAGGATATTGCGTGGATT
Organism: Wiebesia pumilae; assembly: GCA_018907045.1. Lineage (NCBI taxonomy): Eukaryota > Metazoa > Arthropoda > Insecta > Hymenoptera > Agaonidae > Wiebesia > Wiebesia pumilae. Next base: position 748,418 of record JACCHZ010000160.1, on the reverse strand, counting down.
TATTAAAAGAACTTTCCAAAACAATAAACTTCACCTATAGTTTATTGCTTTCTCCAGATGGACAATTTGGAAGCTATACTTACCAAAATAACAGTAAGTATTTGAACCATATGATATGTATTCAAGTACATGTAAAAAAATTTATTTAAGCTTTATAGATTACTAATATATTGTTTCATAAATCGTAGTTAGGATTTTATATTTAGGTTACTTTATTAAATACTTTATAATTAAATCTTAACTTTTTTATTCCGTTACGTTTTATTTTATTCATTCTTATATGTTTACATTCACGTACATTATAATTTCAAAATTGATTAGAATTGAATATTATAGAGTAATATGAAATATAAAAACATTCGATAAAATGTTGTTGTATTTAAAATATTATATGTGTAACACTTTTATAAAGAAGTATACATGAAAAATAAATTTTTACATTCCAGATTTTAAAAATATTTGAAGCTTTCATAAAGTTCAAATATATCTCGAGAAAAAGTACAAAATTAAGGTGGTGAATTATCGTCCTCTTATTTTTAATAGCTTTATTTTTCTACTTTTGAAGCTTTACTTGACTCAGAGAAAGTTTGCGATTCATCTTTGTACTGATCTCTTTAAGCTCTGTTATGCTGCTCGCACTACTTCCGGCGCATATAAAGTAATAGTTATACTTTACTTTACGTTTCACTAGATCTTGGAATTTATCAAGATACTATCTCATATCTCTATAATTTTAATAACGTCATATATATTTTATGTCTATTAACTGTTCTCAAGCGTTAGACATTGACTATTTTTTCTTTCAAACATTTTAATGTCAAATAAAAGTCATGTCATCTTAAATATGAACCATACACACATCTCACTAGTTCCGGAATCTTAGCAACAAAATACTTGTATCTATATCGTTTTTATAGCGTCTCATTCATCTCAGTCAGTCTTCCTTGCTCACGCAGGATCAGAGAAATTTTTGGTTAAAAATTATTATTCTTTTAATGTAAGTTCTATCTATTCGAATATTAAAATGTTCATCTTATAGTTTTATTTAATTATAGTTATTATAACAATAGTTTTATTTAATCTAAATTGTTTACAAATTTATAATGTTGAGTAACAATTACTATAAAATTGTTTACTTGTAATAATTACAAGTAAAATTAATAATATTGAGTAACGAAGTACTCAATGAAATGAAATATAAACATAGTACGTCATTTTAAAAATATGAATATTTTATATTATTGATATGTCATTCAGATTAGAATGATATTTTCAAAATACTTGTTAAAGTAAATGAAACCGGTTATTAAATGTTTACATCAACTAAAAAATATTTTATAAGATATGATAAAAAAATTGAAATTATTGCAGAATGATCTACCATTATTCTATCAAAATTTTTCATATAAGAAGCTATAGTGTAAGTTCTTATAGTCCATGGAAGGTAGTATGGAACTAGGACAGAAATTAATCATAGTCATAACATAAATAATAGAAATAAAACTATTAGCTAAGTTCTTTAAATTCATTCTAGGGAGAACGAGATAGTCAATAGAGATAAGAACCTATTAATCCACGAATTTTAACGATTTGCATGTAACAAGAACAATTATGAGTTATAAGTACCAATTAATTGGGATTTCAAAGGCGAATAAAGTAAAAAATAATTAAAAATTTTTAATAAAAAATCTTATTGTTAATGTAGATTTTTTAAATTAAAGATTTTATAAAAAAAATAATTACAAGAAAACACCTTTATAATCAATATAATTAATGTAAACAATATATAATTAATATTAATGTAAACTAAATTGATTTTTTGAAAAATAAATTTATAAATTAAATTAATTAGTTATGATAGAAGAATAATGAATGGAGGAATAAAGGTAAAAATAGGTTTCATATATGCATCTTATAGATTCTGTATTCTGTAAAACCTATCTGATATGCAATAAACGAAGAATTCAAATTTATATGATTATAAACTTTGACACTTTTTTATTATTATCATCATGAGTACTTCAGTTTATCAATTGAAAGCTTATCTCTGATGAAATTTGCTGGTATCAGTCTATAGTCATCAAATTTTATCTTTTACATTTATCTTTTTTCACAATTATTTTTCAAGTGATTTTTGTTGATGCAAGTTTTTCTCATATCTCTTGATCATAATTCAGTTATAGTCAAAATACTTGGTTCTTTCACTGATAATTGTACTTTACTTTAGTTACATAAATTTATGCACAGCAATTTTTATTCATAATTCATGGCAAAATTTAATTCCAGCTTGATTTTGATCTTTTAAATACCATTTGTAATAACATAAATGAAATACTTAATACTATAATAAATGATTATTATACTAAGCCAACTTAAACTTAGCTTACACCTACTTACAAAGTGATTAAAAATACTTTATTAAATTCATTGTTTGTTTGTAGGTTTATGAATTCGTGATACAATAGAGCTGATTCCTAAATTATTGACTTTTGATAAAAAAAATTAATTTTCTGCAAAGTATTCTATCTTACTTGGTCTTAAATATTTTCATCTATTTCCTATGTATATGATTAGTAAATATCAGATACATGAAAAATTATTGTACTATTATAAAATTTGATTGCAGTCAACTAATTAACGATTGTACTATATTATTAGTTATACAAATCAGATTATTTAATTTGTTTCAAAATCTAATTCTTTAAACAAATTATCATCTATATTTATTGTCGACTAGTTTTCTAAATAATCATTATAATATCGGCAGATCTGTTGGAGGAAAAGTGGGGTGCATCGAAATGCATTCTTGCGTTGCATCGTGATTTCAGATTATGTGTCAGCTGTAATTCTATTGCACTATATGTGTAAATTAATTTTATAAATTTTAATTTAATTATAGATAATACTATCTGACTTTTTAAAAACGAGTTTTAACATTTAGTATACCAATTTATATGATATAAAGGTGAAACGCAATAGAGGGCTCATGTCGAATTTGGATTTTTATATTGTGCTACTCATAGAGCAATTTAGTGATAAAATTTCCGATAAGAATGAAGAAATTTATATAAAGGAGAGAAATATTGATATAAAGATTGATTATATAAATTGAAAGTTGGTCTTATAAAACACAGTATCATTGTGTTATACTATCAATATAATGGTTGCTCGTCTAATAAGAAAATTTATTGATAGGAAACTTAGAATCGAAAAATTATTTAAATTTCGATCAGAAAAAATCTTATAAGCTAAATATGTAGGATAATTTAAGTTTTACAAAGAAAAGAACTAATATTTGTAGTAGCTTACACATCCAAAACATTTACAATATAATGAAATGTAAGTTATCCTGAATTTTTATTAAGATTATGAACGCTGTAAAAATGTATGTTCATTTTGTCGTGATTCGATGTAATGTTTTAATTCCTTGTTACATAGTACAAGCTTATCAAATCTTGTTTCTACCTTCTATTAGTTTTTAAATTTTTAGAATTAGTGTAATGTAATTTTTTTAGATTATAATTTGTATTATAAGATAATGTAATATAATATTATTTGTAAATTTTTCTTCCGTACTAGTCATTAAATTTTAATTACGTGTTTTAGTTTGTAATCATGCCTCAATTAAAATAAATTTATTTTGTTTATTTTTCTCAGTCTAAATTATCAGTCTGTTTTTTAACCGCTTCGATATTTAGTCCTCGCAAATAAAACTGTCGATTTTCAGCTATTGTAGCCATAATCAAATAATAATAGCTGCCGACAGTACAATAAATTATTTTCGTTTTTTTTTCATCTTATTTTAGTTATAAATACGATAATGTTTAATTTCTAACAATAATTTAAACTTTAAATCTTAGAAATTATTAATATTAATACATATACTTTCTAAAAATTAATAATAAAACCTGATTATAGTTGTTTTGTTTAAGATACTAGTAAAAAAGCATGGACTGGTCTTATAGGCGAAATTGTTTATGAACGAGCGGATATGATCGTTGCTCCACTTACAATTAATCCGGAACGTGCAGAATTCATAGAATTTAGTAAACCATTCAAATATCAAGGAATAACAATTCTAGAGAAGAAGGTAATCATTAATCTCAATAATATAAATAATAGTATAATTACTAATCTAATTTGAAAAATACTTTTATAGTTTTATAGATATTTGTGCATTTGTAGTTTATTTATATTATAGACTTCTGTATGCCCAATGCTATATTTGAAAACAATAAAAACTATAGTATTTTATTTGTTTAAAATAAAATATTATCTCTGAAAATTCAAATAATTTTCCGTACTATATTTTAGTTAATATAATTCATCTATATTATTAATTTTTATTTTAACTTGAGTCATTACTATTAAAAAAATATGTATAAAAACAAGCGTGGTAATCTAATTAGCATATTGAACAAATAATAGCATAGAATGAGAAAAAAGACAAAATTCTGAAAATTAAAGAATGAGATTAAGTTGACTTTCCACGTTAGCAGCACTTTTTTAATTTTTAATGCTTCACGCTTGTAATAGCACTCGTAGTATCTAAGAATATGGAAATAATTTCGTTATCCAGTGAAATTAGTTACATAACAAATTACGTTTTCCTTCTGACTTATAATCCTTTTTTCTTGTATATCATTTAAACTACGGGATCATTCAAAGCCATCTTTTGCTGCAACTCAAGCATGCAATAGAGTACTTAGAGAGTTTAACTACAGTTAGTTAGATGGAAAAGCATATTTTATCAGGATATATAGGAATGGCAAACTTTGCACTATCAATATCATACTATCTTTAAGTAATTAAAAAATTTTTTGTAAATAACCATGTTAAATTGAAATCAATTTAAGAATATATATATATATATATCGTCATGAGTAAAATTACAAGTTATGTGTCTTCTCTGAGTTCACGTACATCAAGCGCATATATATTTACAGATTATGCCTACGCTGTCGAAATTCGGCTCATCCTATTAATGTAATAGATAGAAAGTGTTGAGATGAAAGAAAGCTTGTTTGCTTGCATAAAGTATTCGACGGTAATATAAATGGCTAAGAAAATCATCGCCTTGCTTTGTGATCATATTTTAAGTAACTTGTAATTGCAATCTCATCTATTTTATATAATATTTGATGATAGTTCTTGTACAATGATTGAATAGCACGGGATCGTCTTCACATACTCAGAAACATGGCCCTGCAACTCTGTGAAACAGAACAATATTGTCATGTATATATATTCTTTATTATTTAAATGAGAATGCATATAAGAGCAATCTACACTAATAGGACTTGTAAGACTGGTAGATTTTATACTGGAAATATTGTAGTATAGACAATTGATCTCAGTACACTATATACAAGTTTTTGGTAAGAATTACCAAACTAAGTGGCTCTCAGGCGCAATTGAACTTAACAAATAATATATAAAATATATATTCTTTATTATTTCTTATTAATATTTTACTTTAAAGTATTTGTATTTATTGATATTTAATGATTCAAATAATATATTGTCATAATATAGTTTGTCTTTACTGAATAGCTTTAGTAAAAATTTCTATTACATATTTAATAAAAACTTAAGTTAGTTGGTTATACAAAACAGCTAATTAATTATTCACTCTGTTCAAGTGGCATGTGAAATAAATTTTATTGAAAACTCAGGTAGTAATTACTGAATAAAAGTTATTTTATAAGGTTTCTAAGTAATAGTACTTTCAATCTTAAGGTCTCAGACATTGATTTCTTTGCTGAAATCTTGTTTAGTCAATATTTTAATATGTTGAGATTGACCTGATTTATATTCTCTAATTCTGCTATCCAAAAACAATTTCGATAAAACAAACCTTAAGTCATATTCTAGGTACAAAGCTTACGCAACGTATTATTCTATAATGATTAAATAAGATTGAAATTAGAATGAAAGCAACTTTATTTTTCTTGAGGTTTGCTATAAAATTGCAATATTGAATTGCAATAAAAAAGTATTTGCTGTTAGATTGCTAAATTGTGAAGTATTCTTTAAAGATATTTTTCTTTTAAGCATTAGTAATATATATATATATATAAAATAATTTCATTTGAATATTTTATCAATTGCTCGCTAATTAGACAGAATTAATTCATTATTTAAAGTTCTGGATAAATTTTTATATTTGATATTTTACTTTATAAGTTGAGTTGTATTTACCTACTCTTTAAGATAAAATAGGGGTAATTTTAAATGTATTATAATATATATTTAAAATTTTATATTTACGTTTAATCATATCGCATAATAATTGCAAGCTATTGAAGTATAATTTTTTGTATTATACATTGACTATCATTTTTAAACACCTGATTTGGAGTTTCACTATGTATTTTAAATTTATAACAAAATAATCAAAATTCTTTCTTCTATCTATCACTGTTTATTTATATATTTTTGTGAATTATAATAAAACTATATTGATAATTGTTTGCATCTTTTCCGATCACAATAAGGAAAGTCATCCGTATCGAGTAGTACCATGAATAAACCAGGAAAAAAATCCGGTGGTCAGAAAGAAAATCAGCGGCAAAATAACCGCATCACATTCGACTACCTATGTTCTTCTAAAGCAACGTACTCATCTCATTCCGAGCTTTATAGAAGACTGTCAAGGCTTGTTGCGACGCGAGAATAAATGCCCAATAATTTAAGGGGAGGTGATCTCCATAATTTTCTTGGATAAATAACTCAGTCGTGAGTAGTCCCCTGATAAAAACAAAAACCCATTTTAATACCCCTCAAAACGCACAACTTGCATTAACATACTAAACGCCTTAAATTAATCAGAGAATCAATAACAAACTTAAAAACATTTTAAAGAATTAAAAAAAAATTAAAAACATAATATTTGGGAGTGGCATGTCGCAATATTACTTAAGAATGAACAATACTCCCAATCATAGATGATACAGTAAGAATCATTAATTAAGACAATATTAGTAACGTAATCTGAATAAAATGACCCAAGTTCAACGCTATCTCTTTGCAAGTCTTAAATTCAAGAACTGTAGGCGAATACATGAAGTTTGACTGCCCGCTATAAAGACTCGATGAAGTGATGTTATTTATAATTTCTGGATAACTTTAACTGCTTCTGGGCTACCTTCTTGGATGCAGGAACCGCCTCAACATGAAGATGGATTGACTTGATCAACTCTAAAATTCTGGTTTGAATTGTAGCAATTTGAGGTAAATCACCATTACCCAGGTGAAGGCGTACAATGCGCACTAGTGACCATCGAGTTGACGGATTCAGATTGTCTTTAAAGAGAATGCGACTTCATTGAGTGTATCATTTTTTTCGAATCATTTGGCTCGCTCTTTCAGGTGAAATAACACTTACCTCGTCAAAATTCACCCGGAGTATTTTCCTGATTTGTCACAAAACATACCATCTCTATCAGAATGAAGAGTTCTTATGTTAGTCTCGTGATGAGATTTTACTAGAGATAATTTAAACGCCATTCAAAAAGTGTTTGGGGTTAGCATCATAAGGTCTTACGTATCAAAAGAGAAAGCTCACAATGGGCGCTAATTATTATAGACCTCAATTTGTTCTAGTATTATAGAAAATTCCTCGAATCTAAATTTGGTCTCACTGACAACTTAAAATGGGCCTTGAATGAACGAATATTAGCCTCCCACAGTCCATTAATGTGCGGTATTCTCGGAGGAATCTGCTTCCAGTCGATATAAACACGCAATAGGGTCTTGGTGACACTTTCCCCAAAGGCTGAAACACGAATTGCGATTCGATTCTTCAAAACTAGAGATTCACTTCTCTAGGCTAAAGTATTTATCTTATAGTCGACATCATTCCTCACACCTATTATGAATAGATCACATATGACTCATGCGGTTTTCCTCTAATTACGTTAGACTTTCCAAATTTGGAAAAAGCATCAGTGATATAATTCAAGTCATTGAGGCATCTTTCAAAGTTGCTAATGACCAATTTTTGATGTAAACATCCCCAAAATCTTTGCATTAGAAACATATTAGTTAGTGCATTGATTCATTGGAAGTACAGAAGATTATCTTCGCAAGGCTGACTTAGAATGAACAGTTCGACACTAAACAGTCTTTAGATTTCATTATGATATTTTCAATGTTCGCTAAAATCTTTTAAACATTCAAACATACACATTAACAAATATTCTATTATTTGTTACAATATATTATGAGTTTCTAGTTACTTTTTATAATATTTATTAACTGTTACTCATACAAAATAATATTTTTCTTAAATTATCATTTTCATTGCAGCCCTCTCGATCCTCAACTTTGGTGTCGTTTTTACAGCCATTTAGCAATACATTATGGATTTTAGTTATGGTATCTGTTCATGTTGTGGCTCTAGTTTTATATTTATTAGATCGTTTTTCACCTTTTGGAAGATTTAAGCTCGCAAATGCAGATGGAACCGAAGAAGATGCTCTTAACTTATCAAGCGCAATTTGGTTTGCATGGGGAGTTTTACTAAATAGTGGAATAGGTGAAGGTAATTCCTTACATTATAATTTTATTAAAATAATATATTTTGTATATAGCTTTACGCTAAATGTAATTTACAATAGGTTTAATCACATCCATTATTAATACAAATTTTCGTGTAAACTGATACAAACATCAGTCGAGATTTATTTAAAAATTTACATAAAAATTGAAAATTTTTATATTTTTATATTTTTTTACGAGCGTTTGCCAAAATTAGACGCTACAGAAATCGCTAGTATAAAAACATTAACAGCTTAAATTATTGTTAGATATAAGAAATAACAAAAAATCACTGTTTAACAAGGAATAAAATAAACTTTATTAATTGTAATATTATTCATCAGACTACAGTAAATACATATGCAAATGCATAAAAATATACAAGTGATTATTATACAATGGTAAAATTCTCAAATTAGGTATGATAGTACTCCATAATTATATTAAATAATTTTCTTACCTACTATAACCGCTATGAAACCTAAATGTAACAATAAATATTTGTTATATAAGTTAAATAATTATAGTATAATTATAATTAATTTATTTATATAAGTAACATTATTTTCTTAATTTTAGGTACACCCCGAAGCTTTTCAGCTCGAGTTTTAGGCATGGTTTGGGCTGGATTTGCAATGATTATTGTAGCATCATACACAGCTAATTTAGCTGCTTTTCTGGTACTTGAACGACCAAAGACTAAACTTACTGGTATAAATGATGCAAGGGTATGTACATTTCCAATTTATTGATAGACTGATCGTAGATAAATGTATAAAGAGGAGGATAGAATTTCACCTATATTTATATATATGCAGAGAGAAAAAGAGAGAGAATAAACAATCTTAATATATTTCTAAATAATCGATAAGAATTCTAAATTAATGATATTCTTAACTCATTTTATTATTACGAGAATCAACGTTATATTTAGTACATAGATAGGAGCCAAAATTATCGTGCTTTAGTAGTGTATTTCACAGATATCAGAGATACATATTACTGCATAATATCTGAATTTGCTAAGGTTATATAACAATTATATAATAATTATACTATTTCTTTGCCATACGAGCCTTCTGTATTGGAACACAATCTTCTAAATAGACAGTCTTTTAAGTGAGTCTATTGTTTATATTATTTATATAAAATAATTTTCTTAATTAAATTTTCCCGATATGCCGATTTTCAGCCATCTTATTCTAGCAATCATTATACTGTAACTGAGTGTTGTTTCGGTAGTCTATCAATTTCACTTTAATCCTGCTCTTTCTATTGATTAGTAGAAATTTTAACAAGTAGTTACAGGGGGAGTTTTACCAATAACTAGAGCAATTTCTAAAATTCCTTTTTAAAAATTTAGTAGTATATCTTTAACTGTATTTCATACATTAGTGGTATATCTGCTATCGTATTACTGATTGACCAATTTCCTGCTCCTATCCTGATTTCCAAAGGATTTTAGAAAATTAGGAATTAAGCAAAAAATTTTATGGCCTACTTTATGCAAGTTTACTATACGCTACTGCATTCTCACTAATATCAGAAATTGTGCCGGAACTCATTTATCGATCGTAAAACTGACAAAAACTGTGCGAGAAAAAATTAACAAATAAATTTAATGAAAAAGAATAAAGGAAAAACCCTGAAAGTAACAATTTTGTAGCAAACAAATTGTATTACCATCTTTCTGAGGAAAATAAAATAAAGCTAATAGCGTGCAAGCTTTAATAGTTACATACCCACGTAAAATTAAACAAACCTACATGAAGTTACAATTGTATTGTGGCATAAATACTAAAACACCAAAAAAACACGTCATAGGTCGTGCAGAAAAATGGGAGAAATAACGAAGTACATATACATACGAAATATTGTATATCAGTAACTCAGTATTTGGAAACACTGACAGTAGGAACCACCATACATAGGTTTAATGTTAGTGAATAACACGTTTGAGATAGTACTAGTACTCATGCTGAAAGTTTATAAAATCCTAGGATTCATTATCAGAAAAGAGTAAAAGAACACTACGTCTGATTTGAAAAAAGACGATAGTAGTAATTTTATACTTTTATCTATTATCTTCATAGCAATCAGGTCAGTAATATGTTACCAAGAAAAGGGTACAACTTTTGTTAACTTGAATACAGTATTAAGAAAGTTAAGGAAATTTTCAAAAAGATATTTTTAAGATTTTATCTGTATTTTATGAAGTATAACCAATAATGCTTTGTGACATGCTATATTATTCCCGTCGTGATACTTTTTCTGCATGCGTGCGAGTATCTGTGTAAGATTGTGAACATTGCACACATCGAAAATAGAAGTATGCGGGAGTATCTAAATGTGAGTACGCTTGCATATAGGGAGTACCTAATTTTTCTGTTATAGAGGCCACCTCAAGATGTGCTTGCCCGAAGTATACTCTCTTTTGGTCACTTTCCGCGTTGTATCTACAAACTTTCTTGGTCACTCGGGACAATTTGGTAACATAATCTAACTAGAGACGTCTGTAGCAACATAAAAATAAGATGTAGTTGAAGACTCGACATCTCAAATTCCCGGAAGAAAAGATATCTCGCATCATGCATCGCATTACTCACTATTGGTATCACTTAAACCAACCAATGTGTTACATCACTTGATTTCGATTCAGTTTTAAATTTTAAATTGATTAAACATTTAAAGAGTACATAATCAAGTTTATCTTGAAACACTCACCTTAGAGATTGTGTGTTTATTCTAACAACAGAAATCATCTCCCTAGGAACATTATATATGCTAATCATTGGCAGCCTAATGGGCTTACATATGGCAAGCCCACTTCAAGAGAGACTCTTGTGAGTGATAAGCTTTCAAAGATCGCCCCAGAATATGTTTTAACCAAGACGCTACCATATATTAGTAGCTTGATCACTTTAATTCCTATGCAGTTTACTGCAGAGTTGATCTTCCTAACAAATGCTTTACATTCGTTAAGTGCAGTGCTACCCTTGTCAAGCTTTTTTAATCAGACAAACACTATATGTTTTCTCTTGCAACTTCCCCAGGCTACATCAGCTGAGGATCGATAATTACAAAAGTAGAATTTCCCTTGATGAGTGTGACATACTTGTCATCAATACGAACGAGAGACTAGAGGATCTCTTTTTTTACAGTGGAAGCTCCATAGCTCCCGAAACAGTAGCAGTAGGAGCAGCGAGAAGAGCGAATCCCTCATCAGAACCAGCAGCAGCCAGAGACTCTTTCTTTCTCTCTCTGTTCCCGGGCAATCTCGAACGCTACGAGAAAAGTGGAGTATTAAAACTGCCTCTTAACGACCGAAAATTTACCTAAAGAAATTTTTGAGTTTTTTCTTTGTCTCTTGAGCTTTTCCTTTTCCTTTCAGCTGTCATGGTTAGGATGACTTGTAAAGGTGGAACGAACTATATTCAAATTGTCCTTATCAAGGCGACATAAGAATGGAACAAACCCTTCTCAGGATGAAATAGAAGTAAGCTAGTAATACTATTCTGCCTTTGTCAGAGCAACAACGACCTTCAGTCTCTGAACATAAAAAATAAAAAGATCGTCAGAACATGGGTGAAAATTGAGATAGACGCCTTCCACTCCAAGGTCGATGGTCATCTCAAGTTAAATCGAAAAAGTTATAAAGATTATAATCGATAATATATTATATAATCGAAAATCAGTAATGGACAATAATGAATAATAATATAGAGCTAAGATGAATAAATAAAAAAAATTTCAAAAGTATTTATGGACATATTAGAATAAAAACAATCACAATCGACGATTTAAAACGTTAAGTGATCTTTAATGAAACTATCCCTGCTTTAAAATATACAGTTAACACTGTACAAAAAGTTTTTTAGTTTAATTGCACAATATTAAATAATATTTTAATAATGTATTTAATATTTATCTTTTAGCTAAGAAATACGATGGAAAACTTAACTTGTGCTACCGTTAAAGGATCAGCTGTAGATATGTATTTTCGAAGACAAGTAGAATTATCAAATATGTATCGGACAATGGAAGCAAATAATTATAATACTGCAGAAGAAGCAATTCGGGATGTTAAAATAGGGTAAGTTTTTAATTGAATTGTTTAGTGATTTAAAGAATAAGATAATTTACTACAGTTAAAATTTAAATCAAGATAGTTCTTGAGTTAGATTAGTTTCTAGAAAAAAAATTTATTTATTATACCTTTATCTACTTACTATTTTATTTTTTTTCTATTTTGATTTTATATCTTCACCAACTTGATATGCTTTATTCCCAACTTGACATCATATACGAAATGTACTTCCTTTATAAGCATTTGATAAGAAACGAGGTAGTAATGTTGTCGTCGTAGTTGTAGTTGTTGTAAAGCATACAGTGGAACTAATATTATTTTTCTTGTACCTATTGACTCATGAGTTAATAGAGTATATCCACATATAAACTATTTGTTTTCATAAATATTCGTCTTTATTGAAAGTCGTATAATATATCAGAATTAGTGCAAAAAGTTAAGCAAGAATCCTCATACAAACTAAAAATTTGATTTTTATTTTATTCGATATTAATTAATTGAAACGTATGTATATAGTTAGACACCATATTGTAGCACCAATATTGATATCACTAGTATTTGTTTAAACTACTAATTCTTCTGTAAATAATGGTTATTGCAGCATAGGTATTTAGATACTTTGTCGCTTATTACAGATTTTTCTTGTTAGATTGCCAAAAAAGCTTCCAATTGAATAGAGTACAGCGAATAGATGAAAAAAATGAGTTCCAATTTTCTTTATTATATGAAAATGGTTTTATAATTACTAATGATAAAATCGCTTCATATAAGAAGACATTAAATTAATTAAAAATATTGCTTTTCTTAGTAATTTAAATTTTAATTTTCAGTTTAATATTTTGATACTATAGATTCAATAGTAAAATCTTTCAAAATTGTATAAAGTATTGAAGACTACATAAATACTTAAAAACTAATAATAAGTTACAAATTGAAGACTACTTCATGGTACAACAGTTTTTACATCAGTTTTAATGTATTAATATCTATAAAAATTTGAATATTCACAAAATATTTCCTCATTTGGAAGATTATGAAAATTGTGCATATTGTATTTCAAGCAACTTATAATAACGTAATTGGGTATTATAATCAGTTATATATAAATCACTTTCAGCAACCCAGGAGAATTTTTTATATTCCTCTCATTCAAATAAGTAAATATCAAAAGTTTCTATTTTTGAGTGTTCAAATATTTATTTTGTGTTATAAACTTTCATATTACAACTTCAACTATTATACTGTTTTCGATTTAATATTTTTGTAAATTTAATTTTTGAAAATATTTCTGTATTGATTTTCGTAAAACTTTATACACTTTACTGATTTAGAAAAAAAATATAGTAAGGTTATTATAACTATAACTATTCTGTGCATACAAAGTACAAAGTATTGGACTTTTTGCAAATAATTTATATCTTTTGTAGACATATTGTTTTAACGGGAACAGATGATAAATTGACACAGAATATCCGATTATAGGTTTTAATTATAGTCCATTTTCGTCATCTATAAAGAAACTATACATTGTTTTAATACTACATAAAAGTTGACACTTTTACTCATCTAAAACTGCGATATCAATTGAATATCTGCGAATTCTAAGAAAGGATGATCAAAGTCATCTTGTTAAAATTTTAATTTAGATAGTAATACTTTCAGATGTTTTACCAATGACTAGTGCGGTTTCCTCTATAATAAGTTCAAATTGATGATAAATTATGATTTAATATAAATAATCATTGATATCAAAATAATCAGATTAGTACTAGAGTTTAGAAGAAGCAAACTCATTGTCAGTTGAATATTCTTTTTAATGCATCTTAGCTACATTTATTAGATATCTATATAAATTAGTACTAAAAATTTCTTTCGATTTTTATAAATTCTGTGCACAAGTATGTAGTAAAAACTTAACTTATTTTATTACATTGGTATATTCCTACTTTTTTAAGACCTAATATAATACTTTTTAATACCTTAAGACATGAAAAAGATTGATTTGGAAAAGAAATATATGATTATAAATAATTTATATTAAATCATAAGCTCATTCTACACATTATTAGAATTATTATATATGAATAACTATTATCTATATGATGCAACCTATGTTTTATATAGATATTATATACTTAATAGAAAAGTTTTTACTCACTATATTATATTTATCATTATTGTAATATATATATATTATTATATCAATAGATCTCTATTGAAAATACTTGATTGCATATAATTAAAAATATTATGAATATGTTCATCGAATTAAAATTAAAAATTAAATAAATTAAATTAAATATTCTTTTTCAGGAAATTAATGGCTTTCATATGGGATAGTTCAAGATTGGAATTTGAAGCAGCTCAAGATTGTGAATTAGTTACAGCAGGTGAACTTTTTGGTAGATCAGGTTATGGAATTGGAATGCAAAAAAGATCTCCATGGACAGATGCTGTTACATTAGCAGTACTAGATTTCCATGAAAGTATGTATAAATTCTGTTCTATATTCTAAAAATTTATAAAAAATTCTATATAGTATTATTTTTATCTAAATTATTATATATAATATAATAATATAATAATATTTTAATATAATAGTTTTATTATTATATAAAAATGGTATGATACAAATCACGTTAATTTAAAATATTGCACTAAATTTAGTCCTATATAATAAAATTAAATCGAAATTATTAAAGAATATTGAGACCTAAATGTAATATTTTCATTATTTGAAAACAGATACATTATTCTTTGTTGTTAAATTTAAGCAATTTTTTACAACCGTTCAGAAGTCTTAGATACTGTACGATCCGATCCGCCTATACAGTAAACTCCAGTATTTTGAATCTAGTTTTCCAAGTAAAAAAAAACACATTGGTGTAAATATATAGTTTACCTGAAAATAAAATAAATCTTTATTATCTATATAATAGAATTCATCAACGTAGAAAAAATATATATGCAAATTCATGCAGGTCGATAACTAAATAATGATATCTAAAAATTATATAACATTGCATAATCGTGCTTATAGGTTAAGCAACCATCGATAACTTAATAGACAGATGTCGGTTTATAGATTGTATAAGCTAAATACAAATGCGCAATGGTCAGTTTCACAGGTATAAGCAGAAGAACAATATCACGTAATTCCTCAAATTCTTGTTATTCATGCAATCCGAACGGTATACTAACTTTGAATTTTCCTA
The DNA here is from genome assembly GCA_018907045.1 of Wiebesia pumilae. Classification (NCBI taxonomy): domain Eukaryota; kingdom Metazoa; phylum Arthropoda; class Insecta; order Hymenoptera; family Agaonidae; genus Wiebesia; species Wiebesia pumilae. Next base: position 732,575 of record JACCHZ010000160.1, on the reverse strand, counting down.
ATAATTATATTTTCTAAAAAATCTAATTTTTTTTTCAAACGTGATTATAATTACAATTTTTTCTCACACGTTTGCTCTATTCAGAACAAACTCAGCGTTATTTTTGAAAAATTTTGTATTGTACTGTAAATAGTTTTAGTACTTTTTGTCACTAGTTCTAGTCTTTATTTACTACACAAGGAATAAGTTTATATGATAGATATTAGCTGCTGATTGATTATGTTTTTTTCTAACAATTATTGAAATCTGTCCTTTCTGCGGGTCGTGAAAGACTTGTCCTTTGTTCAATCACAATGGTGCGCAATGATCACGTTACATTTCAATCTAATCGATACGTCTCTAACTTGCTTACGGAAATGCGAGAGCAAAATAAAGAAATAAAGAATGTTGCTAGTACAATCTTGGTACCTTAATTTTTCAATATTTCATCTCATACATCAATTATTTTAGTTTCGTAGTTTCATACTCTTAATGTTATTGATGCTTTGCTTTTTATTAGTCGATCGTAATCTATTTCAGTAGTGTCTCAATTCTCACGGGATACGCAGTTTCATTTCATACGACGACGTTTATTTAATGCGCAGTTTCTTTTTATATAGCGGAGTTTTATCTTACAGGATGTTTATTTGTACAATAGTTTGTGATATGAGATTACTTTCGTATGTGTTTTGCGTTATTACATAATTTCCAAGAATGATTTCTTAGAAGAAGTTTTGCATGTTTTTCGTATTACAGACTTCGTTGTTTAATAGAATATGTTCTTAGAAGAGGTTTTTGCATGTGTTTCGTATTACAATTATTTCTTTGTTCGATTTCGAAATTAAATAATTATATTACATATTTTCTAAGAAGAAGCTTCGCATGTGTTTCTTATTACAATTTCTTCTTTGTTCGATTATTTTTATGTGTAATATTTTAGATATTTAGCATGTGGTTACAATCGAGGCTTTATTTAGTTACATGAAACTTTTTTTAAGATTTGATTTTAGAGCTTCCACACGTGGTTATAATCGTGGCTTTATATCTAAAATATATACGTGTCGGTATCTTCTAATAAGGACTTTATATATTTTATCGTGTATTGCTATTTAAGAATTCTCGCTTCGGTTAAAAGTGTTATACATTTTGTTTGACATAAGCTTCTCAAATATTATTTTTAGAAAGAGGCTTGATTTGTGCTGATTTTTATAATGGTGATATTATATTTACCGTATAAGTATGCTCATTGATAAAAATAAATTGAAGGTCTTTTTACTACCTCCACGTGTCAGCCTGCTTCCTGTACATATGTTTCATTTTTATTTATTTTTAGATAAACGTCGCCAATCCAATTCTTTGATCTATTGCGAAATATGATTGAAAGCGATTTCTATTTCTCTATGTCATTATTATTATGTTTAATAATATCTTATGTCGCGATGTAGTCATTATCAAATTTCGAGACTCGGTAAATTGTGTCTTCGATATGAACTTGAAAAATTACGGGGACGTCACAGTGGTAACTTGAATATTTGTAAGTATTTTTACAAACTTCGAATATTATTTTAGCTTTTATCTTAAAAATGTAATTAAATAGTATTTTTTTTATCAATTGCACATTTATTCTTTTCTTAATATATGTGTTATAGATAACTATCTAAAATTATAAATATCAAATTTCATTCATGAAATTGTTTGTATATTCATTACAATTAAGTATCATTTAACCAATTATGTAAATAACATGAAAATATAAAGGTACAAAATTATAATTAATTATTAGTTATTACGTATAATTCATATTATAAAAACTGTTACCAAGATTAAAAGTAACGAAGAAGAAAGGTTCTTTTCACTGAGTAGAAGCAGAATTAAGTCACTGGACAGTATAGAAGTCTAAATAGTGACATGTACAGAAAAAACACATTTGAAGAGAGTGTCATACTGTTTGATAAAGAGAATTAAATTCTCGCTGCAAACAAAATAGTGAAAATCTTGAGCAATCATTGCTCAAGAATAAAGAATGACATTAAATTGATATTTTCACAAAGCTATGTGAAGGGTTTGAATACAACCATTGATGTCGTGTTGACAAGGAAGACTTCGCGTAGAGACATTTACTATTTCAAAATTTAGCGAGCTTAAGGGTTTGAGTTTAGACAGAATTCAATGTTCGCTATGAAAATTGAGACATTCTTTAAAATGAGTTTGGATTATCCACCTTTTAGCTAAAAGATACTTAAAGAATGCTACTTCACATAGGTCTCCGAAGTAGAAAGCGTTAGAAGGTATAAAACTCTTTTGGATCACTTTAACCTAAACAACATCAACTATAACCTTTACTTCGCCTATATCTCAATTGACAAGTCGAAACTCAACTTTTGCCTTGTGAAACATTGCTTCATTAATTCTAGATATGTCACAAACATAGTATCTACGAACAACTAAACAATTAACGTCTAGGTTATAGTAATCAGAAATAACTTCAACATTTCTTTGTGAAACAATGAAACAATGAAGATCATAAAGTACTACTCGGATACTTTATATCCTTCCTTCTTAGCAGTACGAATAACAAATTTACTAGCATAACCCAGATAAGTGATAAAAAATTGACAAACTGGCACAAATCTTAGAGTGAAAGGAGCACCATTTGTTGTAACAGGATGCTGGAAAGCAATAGAATTACATTTAAATATGAAACCAATTTTTCGTTCTGTTACACAATTGATGAATCGAAAAACTATACTTTAGAGCTGATTATGAATTGCATATTATCATAGAGATTCATGGGATGAACTTCTTAAATAAACAGCGTAGTAATATGGCTATCTAGAGGTACAATAAGCAAGTGTTCCTTGAAAGACATGAAGCTTTGTATCAAAATGAAAGAAGGTACTTCACACAATTCAGTATCCATTGCTAAGAAACATAATAAAAATTAATCATAGGACAAAGAAAGATCTTACCCCTATGCGAGAAAAAACCTATTCAGTACAAGAGTTAATATCAAGCAGAAAAATCTTGATTAACAACACTGAGAATTTAAAAAATGTGAACTACATTTTTTTACTTCACTTGCATACCCAAACCTTATTTGTAAACTAAATAAAAACTAAAGATATTCTAAAAATATTATTATTATTATATATAAATATTATGATATAAAAATAAACATTATTAATTCCTAAGGTAAAATGATCTGAATCTAACACGAATACCGTGATATTTATAAGAAATTAGTAATAATTATAAAGAGGCTGCACAAATTATTGAAGAAAAAGCTGAATATCCAATTTTTACCCTATTTATCCTGTAGCCCTTGATGAGTAAAAATATACTTCTTTGCATGGTGAAAAGTACTTGGTTCCCTGAAGAAGAATCTTAACAAAAGTATTATATTATTAACAAAATCTTTCTGAGCATTATTAAGTGAAATAAAAGAAACGTTTCTTTTTCTAATTCTAGTTTGTATAATTTTGTAATAAAAATCCCTTTTCGTGCTAGATCAAAAGATGTAAAACTACGATGCGATACTAATTCAGGGGGAAATGTTTTTATCGCCAAGCTAGGAAAAAAAGGATTATACTTATAAAACATGAAGCCGAGCGCTCTTAAACTTGCATGAGCGTCGCTTTTATGAGAGCATAAGTAATCGTAAATTACTTCAACAACTAAGAGTAAAATAATAGATTCGTGAATGTAAAATCCGATCCCGCAACGATCAAGTACGAAGATCAAATCGATTTACATAAGCAAGTCCTATGGGGTGATCATCCATCGCGCATCGATCCACGCAACATGACGGAATCGCTATAAAACGCTGTGCTCGTGGAACTCATGGTCAATTATCTCTCAACAGCCACCAATCTTCCTTCTAGTCTAGATCTAAATAACGACACACAATTCGTAGTGCCGTTCCCATCAACGACTCAGAGCGATGTGCTCGGTACGCTCTTATCTTGGGCATGAGTGATTTGCTGCACCCATACTGTTCACTGTGGAATAACACGATCTGTGTACTACCATCCCAGGACAACAGGAGTTCGTTGGATCCATTCTATCAAATGGAAAATGACAACATTCGCACGTTCTATTTTCAGGATTACAGTAATTTGCTACGCCCATTAAGTTCATCGCGAGCGAAGCGACTTGCGCAATTCCTTCTGGATAACAGCAATTCCCTGTGCCCTTCTCTGTCCTCGAAGAGTCATGATTTCTGTTATATCCTCCTGGTTGATGCGATTCACGTACCCATAGATCTCAAAAAAACAAACAAGTAGGGATCGGGATTATTAACGATAATATGTATATAAGCTTGTGTTTGAATTAAGTACAGTGTATGATTTTTTTTTAACTTGCGACGAATACCTTCGTCGCGAGAGGTAAGCATTGCCGTTCATTAAGAGCCAGGAGGATAGCGAGGAAGAGGCCCGGTTCTCAACGCCCGAAAAACTAAGATGCGAACGTGTGAGTATGAGTGAGAATGCATGCGTGCGGCACAGCGTCGGCCGCAATGTAGAAAAATGAGTGAGTGAGCGAGAGAATGCCCGCGTAGTGGGAGTAAGCGGCCCGAAATTCGTATGAGAGAGAAAGATGAATGAATGAACTAAAGAATGCATGGGGCCGTGGAGAGGAGCCTTGGCTATGCGCCTAGCCCAACGCTAGGCTATACGCGAGCAAGCGCGACGCGCTTGTGCCACCACCGCCGCTATTAACCCGCCACCAGCCTGGCCCACGACCGTAAGGGAAATGGCTAGGCGGCGCGGTCCCTTCACGAGGCTCGCGAGTACGAACGGGTAAGGGAAAGCGGCCGCGAAAACATAAAAAAGGTGCGCTCATACGGAATAGAGACGGAGATGGAGTTCGGGAGGTTTTCCAGTTTCGCGACTTTAGACGCACGATTCCTGGATCGACTTTAGGCGCATCGGGAAATTCCAAGAGGTGGCGTACGGGTAGCAAAGGCTTCCCGGTCGAGTGACTTTAGGCGCACGATTCCTAGAGCGACTTTTGGCGCACTAGGGGCTCCAGGGGGAGCGACTTCTGGTGCACCTCCCTAGTATAGGAATAGGTCCACGATTGCGATCCGGAAACACAGCCTTCGGGCTAGACTCTTCCCTCGCTATCTTCCACCGCAATAGTAAATGAGATCCCGCCGAATAAATTCATGTGATACACCGTCACCGTAAAATAAAACATTGTAATTCCGCCGTACAGATCTCTATTGTAATCTCGCCATATCGTGTGTGCGAAAATTCGCACAGCCAATCGATTTTTCTTTGTTAAAATCCACCGCCTAGTATGTAAAAATTGTACGTCACCGAATGATGGATATCCGTAATAAAACCTCACTGTCTAGTATATAAGAAGTGTCGTGTAACCATAAACTGTTAAGAATCCTTTGTAAGCGGTGAGCACACCGCAAAATAAACGTCATTGTAGTTTTATTTAAATAAAGATAATCATAAGTTTAGATTTTAAAAGAAAAACACCTTGTTTATTTCGTCCCGGTTTCTTCGCGCCTCCTCCTCCCGCCACGAACCTGGTTCGATCTCGATCCGTATCGTCTGGGACGGGACAGTCATGGAGTACGGGGAACCGAGTCGTTACCACCATCTGAAGAAAGAATAAACTGGAATGGAGCTGTACGTAACTTAAAACGTTTCGAACGTCGCACAGCGTCCGAAAGGACACGTGTTGGGGACGGGTCGACGCGTTACAAACTTGTGATTATTGTATAAGTGTTATGCCCTGCTTACAGCGGATCGTAATGTAATTTATCATGATGTAAGTTAGCCATTCAAAAAAATCTTTTATTTTAATTTGTAGTATCATTCAAGAAAGCTCGAAGATGCCAATAAAGAACTGAATTATAAATTAATAAATTTGTAAACTAATCTTAAGTATCTACACGGTTTATTGGATACGCACAAAGACTATGATTCACTGAAGTTTACCAAATGTAATAGATGTTAAGAATTCTAAATTTTTAGTGTCATTTTCAAACGAAATTTTCTTTCTTTTAATTTTACAACTTTTCATAAATAAATAAAATACACGATGCTATAGACTTTAGACCACGACTACTTGTCGACAATACTATGGATCGACAGCTGGGAGAGGAAAAAAAGAAGAGGTCCGTTCCCTACGCTCGGTTGGAGGAGTAGGGCGCGATTTCTAGCAGCCGCCGAATACAACCCGAGTATCCGAGGCACGGGAACAACCAGCAGTGATATGTAACATGAGTGAGTGACGCTTATGTGATACATCAGCCAGAAATGACACGCAACAAGCATGTATGAATGTCGCTTACACAGCGCATTAGTCGCAACTGACATCGGATAACGGAATGAATATAATATGTTTAAGTGACGTACACGCACTATAGCGACGGAACATTGAATATTTGTGAGTGACGCAAATGCAAAATAGTATCGATCGCAAGTGACACAGCGAAGTACGATTGCGAGAGAAAATGCAGATTGAGTGTGCGAAAGTATGCCAATTTCTTCCCAATAACGAATATATTACTAACTTTTTAATGTATGTTATAACGCCCATATCAAAATGACATTAAAATTTTCATTGTAATAAAAATAATTTATACTCTTATTTCTAAAAATTAAGAGATTATAAAATTACTATTCAATAATAATATGCTAAATAATATTTAGAAATTGGGCAATGAACAAATCCATTAGTTAAAATTTAATAATTCTTCAAATATATTTATTAGGTGGATTTATGGAAAGTTTAGACAATTATTGGATCTTACAAGGGAATTTACAACAATGTGAGCAATTTGAAAAAACTCCGAATACGTTAGGATTAAAAAATATGGCTGGAGTATTCATATTGGTGGGAGCTGGAATTATTGGTGGAATTATGCTTATAATTATAGAAATGGCATATAAAAAACATCAAATTAGAAAACAGAAAAAAATAGAATTAACTAGACATGCTGCCGATAAATGGAGAGGAACAGTAGCGGTAATATTACTTATATTTTTTACATTTTTACTCATAAATCTTAAAATTCAATTACATCTTTATCAACGAGATTCAAAAATATCTTTCTTATATATAAAAGTATAAAAGTATAATATAATAATATAAAAGTATTCTCCTATTTATGTTAAAGTAAAAAATCAATTTATTATACCTATATTAGAATAATAATAATAATATTTATCATTATTATTATTATCATAATAAATTTTAAAAGTAATATTACAATAAGTAAGTGTAAAAGCATTTTTTCATAACACATTTTACAGAACAAATAACAACAGAACTGCTAAAAAAAACTCATTTCTATTTTTTTTATATGCACTAATTGTTAACTCTTTAAGAATACAAAACGTTCTAAACTTAGGAAGGAAAAAACAATTAAAAAATTTTTATACTTTAAGAACGCTCATTGTAACAAGTACAATAATCATACGTATATATGCTTTGAATATAATAATGTACTTTAATAAAATGTGCCAGTCATAGAGATGTTATTGGGCAAATTTATACCTATATTTTAAAGTATTCTCATCCCGAATTAAAGTACTATAAGGAAACACATTATTAAACTCTTACTTGCAAATGCTTTCTAGTGAAAATATTATAACTGTTAAATGAGTGAATATGACATGAATATTGCTGAATAGTTCTTAAGTGCATTAGTATGGAAAGATATCTAAAATTATTTCAATTTTTAAATTCAGTTTTTTATATATATTTCTATTTAAATTAAATATCTTATTGTATTTGTATGCATGTACTATATTTATATATACTTCTACTTAGTACAAGATGAAATATATTGAAAAAAGACGATGGATAATATGTCTCTGGATTCTCAAACAGTTTCCAATCACATCATGTACCTATCGGGGAGTGTATTGAACTATTCAACTAAGAATAATATATTGACAACTGCAGGCATATTAATTTACGTAATTCTTTTCGCAATGTTTACCGTCGAAACGATGTTTAATCCATATCCTCCAGCTTTGATCGTTGTGGATCCCCTGCCTTTCGAGAAATTCACGTGCCTTAAGATTTAGGAGAAAGCTTCGTCAATCCAATCACGTCACGTGATCTGGTTGCGATCTTTTCCAATTTCTCCTGGTACAGATTTTTCTTATAAAATTTGTGGGTTTGCATTGCCTAGCCCTATATGTATGCACAAGGCAATGTTTATTTGAACGTATATTCATAATTTATACATCCAATGTACGTCAATAAGACAAGTTTATTACTGTATTGGGGTAATTTTATCCAGTACTATTAATTATACTTGTGTACAAATAGAAAATTATATATGTAACATAAATAAATACTAAAGTTTCTTTAAAAAACTACATAATAGTTACAAATTAGAACTAAATATTGAGAAAATAGAAGAAGTATATTTAAAAGAACATAGAAGTCTAAAAAAGAAACAGAATTAAAAAGTGTATTGTAGACAAGAGATGAAACAGACATTTAAATATCTATTGCCATTACCAAAACGGAAGTATTAAGATTATATAATCTGTTGTACTAAACCAAAACGACGATGTTATTTTTAATGATCTAATAAATCTTACTTTTCTAATTATATATATATCCAGTAGAAGGTTTTTAGAACAAATATCCAATTATCGATATTTACGAAGTGACGAACTCGTACTAATATTAGATGTTGTTATTCTCAATGATAAGTGAAAATACAAGAATGTCCTTTGATAATGTGATGAATTATTCATAACAAACGATGATTAATAATCATATGGTAATACTTTTCTTCCTTTTTATCTATAACGTCAAACTTTATATACAAGAAGTTAATTTTAATGAATAAAATACAAATAATAAAAAGGCCTATCTTTATTGAAAAAATCAAAAAGGAAAAAGGACACACTTCTCTTCTTATTTACCGGACTCGTCAATCGTAGAAATATCCGCGATTTGATGTTAATTTTACCCAAAAATCACATATTTGTTCAATGATAGCCGGCTTAGATGATTAGTAACGTAACAGTAGTTTGAATTTGAATTAAAATAAAAGTAAAAATAAAGAGTATAAAATAGAAAAAAAGTACAATAAATCTCTTTTTTTCTGAGAGTCGGAGACATTTATGGTAAAACTCACCCCTAACTACCATTATTAATGCACCTGAACAAAATACTTAAATCCCTGAAAGCTTGAGAGTGAGCGTATTAGAGATTCTAATATTTTATAACAGATACATATTTTATTTAATGCGAATTCGAATATGAATTAATTTAACAATATTAGTTTTTTGAAATGGAAATTAAAATGGTAACATAAAATTCTTACTACTCGAGTAACTATTAAAGATATTTATTATACTCTACTTTCTGGTAAAATTGGTTAATAAAATGTTAATATTAATACGTTCTTATTTAAAGGATTCTCGTTTCTTTTTTTATCTACTTTTAAACTCTCGATAATTTTTCCTCCTTAGTTCGAACTTCTTAGCTATTTATTTTAACTTCTAATTCTTAATATTTAATATCAGATTCTTTCTTCTTAATATGAAAAAACTATTTCTTGATTGAACTATTTATTCTATTTCAATTTACTGCTTTCTAGTGCAATTATTATTTACAGCGAAATGCGGCTCGTGCTGATAGGCATAGCCAATGCTATGTAGAAGTATATGGGAACTTGCCGAAGGCAAGTATTCAGGGAACCGCTCGTCGCGATCACATAGTGTTTTAAAGTAATTCATTTTTTAACGTTTACTACATTATATTTTTCTTTTGTTTAGCACAAATAAGCAACGGTGAAAAGAACAACCATCCTTAAGTCCACGTGAAAGAAACCTATTATATACAGTTATCGTTAATCAAATAAACATATTATTGATTTCTTAACCATAGTATATTAAATTATTTGACACTCAAATTCTCCCTAATATAAGAACTCTACACGGTTTCGAGCTATTCAGGCCGAAACAGGAAGTAGTTTCCTGTGTTAAACAGTAAGAAAAGCGTAAAAATTTATTTCTACTACTTAATCTAAGGTATTTACTATTCGACAAAACCCTTTGTAATAATCAAGAATGAAGATTCACTATCTTTAATTTTTTTATTAAAATAATGTTAGTCCTGTCATATTTATAATATCAGATTGAGTCTCCTATGTTTAGTTTTTATTTATATTGTAAAATTTGAAAATAAAATTTTTTTCTTAATTTTCTAATGTGATCCGACTATGGAAATCTATGTTTTAATTATTGTTTCAATTAATTATATATATTATATTAAAATAGTTTTATTAATTATATTCAACTCTTCTTATTTACAAAAGTTAGTCTTTCTTTTAATATTTCAATTGACATTAGGTAATATAAATGAGCGAGTAATAAAAAGAGAAAAAAAGTAAAAAAAAAGAATGAAAAGAAAATGATAGCTTATAAATTAAAAGTCTTACTAAAAATTACTAGCTAGCAATATGTTTGCATTACGAAAATAGATGTAACTTATTCAATGTTGAATTTACTTATAATCATACATAAACATTTAAAAGCAATTGTTTAGAATGTACACGACTAAATGAATAAACTTAAGTATATCGTATAAGGTTATTTTAACTAATAATGAAATTTACCTTTAATTATAATAATTTTAGATGCGGAAAAATATAAGATTATCTTCTAATTCAAGATGCATTCATAGCAATGGAATAAGCGATACAGTTACAGTCAGTTTAGCAGTAGATAATGTACAGAGAGCCACTGTACAAAACCAAAGTCCAGGAAATAATGATATGAAACATGTAAATTATTATAGTTTAGACCAAATACATTTATCCACTGAACCAAAATACTATCCAGATATAACAAATTTATTTGTATAAATAATATTCAACAATTATTATTTATAATTCACTAATAAAGAATAAAATTTAAAAAATTAGAAATCAATACTAATTAAATAAATAGTGTAAGAAAATAATAAAGAAAATTACACGTCAGATTATATCAAATTTATGTTTCGATGAAGTTTAGTTCAAATAAATAATTACAATAATAATGATTAAAATAAATTTTTTTAATATCTTATTATATGTTAGCAATTTTCATCATCTTTAATTTAGCTTAATTTTGTAAGACTATTTAAGTACATTAATAGCGCCGGGAAAAAGGTATCCCTTACAATTCGGTCAAGCAGTTGAGTATCTCTGAAGTCACTTAAAAATGGACTACATTTCTCTCGTTTATTCCACTTGCGGCCTGTAAGCCTGAAACATTAGATATAAAGTGTTGTATGAGACTTTCCATGCAGAATAAGAATACTTACTTATGAAAATTATAAATAAACGTGGTCAGACATTATTATAAATAATATTTATATCCAAAGAAACTTTGAATTCTGATTAAAGTTTAGAATACAAAAAAAGAAGAAGAAATAGTACAATGTTGTCTTTAAACTTGTAACGGGCTCGATTTAATTTCTAGAAAATAAACACTATTAACCAACGTATTATTATATGAAAATATTCTTTTAATTCTATCTATTTTTTGTTGAATTAAAGCTTATTATAGAACATGTAAAGAGAACTATATATATTAGTTTTTGTAACTAGTACGGCTATTCTTGTATGTTGTATGGATTTACTCTTAATGCAAATAGAACTACGCAAGGATTTATTATAATTGATGAAAAACATGAAATTAATAAATTTCTATTTAAGAAGAACTTTACACAGCAAGTGATAGTAAGCAAAACTCATAAAAGATAAACTTTTTTTCGGAGATTGTATACTTATAATAATACCATACACAAATAGTCTTAATTTTTAAATATTTTGTCTTAAAAAGGTAAGATTTCCATAAGAACAGACGTTATGATACAAATGCAATGTTGACAAATGACAACTGTTTGAAAGTTTTCAACGCCTCTGTTAAAATGACTGATGTGTATTAAAATTTAGCATCAAAGAACGGCACTACTGCTATTACAAAACTCGTCCCTTTATCAAAAAAAGATTGTAAGCAAGCAATTGATCACTTCGTTTAAGATTCCCAACAGCAGCGTAACATTTTAGAAAGAACAAGTAGAACTTTGTCTACTAGAGGTCAGAAATTTTTTCAGTTTTTTTACTCTCCATGTTCACTTTTTAGTGACGCATGTAGCTATCTCCAGTACAGCAACAAAGTGAAGTCTTATCTTTTTTTCTCTATTTCCACCCGTGAATTGTATTTTGTGTGTTAATCGCGTAGTTGCTTACTAATCGCAAACGAAAAACACACCTACTGTCGGAAGTTCAATTTTACATACTTAATGCCACGTCATCGGTTTTACACACGTGTTTTCTTTTTTACCTTGACATGGAAGATGAGAACATTTACAAGACTATCCCTTCGTTCTCGGTTTGCCCCATAGCCCTTCAAATCGTGTTCGATTTGAACGTACGTGACATTTAGAGGAATAAAGTTGATACCTCTGCACCGATTTTGGTTGTGACGTGTTCAAGCGTTAGTCATCACGTATTGCGCTTTAAGAATTGTGAACCCCATACCGTTCAAGCTCACCACGTATCGTGGCCAATGGATCTCTAATCACCATATTGTTTGTAAGTATATATCTTGAGAATATTGCCCTTTGTACTTTTTTTTATTATTCTCGAATGTCACCAGCACTGTTGTTTTGTGCCAACACGTTTATTTCTTACTGTATGTCAATGCTACCAGCAGTTTTGTGTGTTATTACTACGTATTTCATGTCAAACTGGACAAGTCTTATTCAAGGTTTTCTGGAAAAAAACAACCCTATGTAATCATCAGCGGCCAAGGTATAACAATAATCAAGAAAAGTGTTATAAAAAATATATATATATATACAGCATTTATACGGCCTTTTCTATCATCGGAACGCACAATAAAAAATGCTTAATATAAAAATAAATAAATAAGTGATGATAAACCTAATGAATACTATATTGGAGTTCGGGATTGCGGCATAAAGATGCACAGTTGAAGATAATGTGTTAAAGTTATAAATGTTGATTTTGCAAATTTAATTGCCGATGGCAATCTAAACTATTACATAAGATCTATGGGAGAGCTTACAATTGCCATGCGTGCGTGGCAACTATAAAATCGCCGAAATCGATAAAATATGCTACATGCAATTTTCTCTTTTTAGACCAATAGTTTACTTAAGGTAAGAGCTGAAGAAGTTATAACTTATAAAGACTAACTTGTTGATTACGGACGGCTAAAACGTAATTGTTTATATTGTAGGAAGTATAGAATTTTAAGACTTAGTTTTCTACAAGATTAAAAAAATTTAAATAATATTAAGTGATTAAATATTTTAGTTTGCAACGGAAAACTCCATCGCGAACTTACAAGTGAATGTACGTGTGAGTGACGCATACGCGATAGAGCGTTAGCCAGAAGTGTACAGTGCGCTTGCGAGAGAGAGCGCTTGTTCCGTAGTTGGAAGACACTGCTTAGTATGTAAATGAGAGAATGTAGAGTGAGAGAGCACGAGAATGTCTCCATAGTGGGAAAACACTGTGTAGTGCGTCTGCAAGAGAGTGCAGAGTGACACAGCACAAGTATGCCCCGTATTTTGTGTGCGAGAGCGAATGCGGAGTAAGAAAGAGCGCGAGTGTGGAAACATAGAAAAGAACCATGGCTATGTGTCGAGCCTTGACAATGCATAAACCTCGGCTATGCGTTAAGCCTTAGCCACCACAATGCTAGGTCTTGTGCGAACATGCACGACATGCTTGCTCTGTCGCCGGCACCATTTTCCCCGCCGCTAGCCTATCGGCGCGCAGCCCCTGGTGTAGTTTTTCGACGCACCATTAAACTCCAGGAAGTGTAGATTGTCGGCGCGTTTCTCCACAGTACAACCTTTTGGCGCATAGCCCCTGATGTAATCTATCAACGCACCAGGAAACTCGCACATATTTATTTATAAAAATAAACCATTATTATAACTTTATATTAAACCGCTGACATAACTCTTCTTATATTTATAGAAAATCGACAATCTAACTCTTCATATGTTTGTAATTAATAGTCTATATAACTCTATATTTGTAGAAAACCACCGATGCAAATAATGTTTGTAATAAATCACCTATGTAACTATCATGGCATTTTGAATAAAGTAGATTAATTTATATAAGATACCACGACGTCTTTATTTACCCTGTATCTCTACGCCGTCTACACCAGATACGAATCCGATCTGACCTCGAACTATCTGGACTAAGACAGCTAGGAAGTCCGAAAAACTTCGCCACCGCCGCCGCCGCTGCAAAGAACGAACAATGACCTAGGGAAACAAAAAAGAAAAATAAAAGCTAAATCGTTACAAGATCTCTTTTCTTTTAACATGTTAATATTTTAACAGCCTTAGAATTAGATAAAAAGTGTTATTATTGTGTGTGATTTCAAAGACTATTAATGAGTTGTTATATAAAAATATTTATTCTTACTAAAGATTTTTTAATCTTTAGTTTTTAGATTTTTAGAACAAATTACGAAAATGAACTTTGAATTTTTTTGTAATGCAAATTTTAAAATTCAAAAAATTGTATTTAAAAATTATTTTAATTACAAATATAAATTTAAAATATAAATTATGATACTAAAAATTGTCTCGAAAATATATTCAAAAGAATATTATCAAAATTCCATGCAAATATATATAGGATATGTAATTTATTAATTTGTATTAATAATTATTCATTATGTATACATTTTTTATATTTATAAGGCTACGAGTGCGAATATATCAATAATTTAGAGACACAAAAATGATTTGTGATTTTCAATTCCTTTTTTTTTTCAATAGTCATCGCTACATTTTTAAAATGTTTCTGTAAATTTTCGAAGTAAAATCTGTAAAATGCATTTATGAAGGTAAGTGGACAACTCATCTTTTTACTATACAAGAATTCTATGTTTATGTGACTTTACATTATCAATATATACTATTAGTATATATATAATATATATATATATATATATATATATATATATATATATATATATATACATAACTATAATATATTTAACAGATCTTCTGTACGTTCTGTCGAGAAAATAGAATGAATTGTTTGCATTATTTTAACCAGACTTTTCTAAATTTCCTTCGTGATATTTGTTCAAAATTTTATAACTATAAATAATTATGTAGAATATCATATTATCGTAAAGGTGATAAACGAAGAAATAGATTAAGCATTTAATTTGTATAAAACATAATTTTTAATAATTAAAACGTAAATAAATAAAATTTATTATTCTTTCAAAAAGCTTGCAAGTTAAAAGGTCAAAACAAAAAACTTTAATATATTTAGAATAAAAATTTTTATGATTACATTCAAAATCAAATCTTTATACTTAATTTCTCATATGTAGAGGCGAATTAAATTTATATACTATATACGCGAAATTTATTTGATTCTATTTGATATTCTATGATTTTAAAGTTTCGAGCATTACAATTTTTGAAATGATAATTTTTAATGTGACTAATTTACAGTAAAAGAATGAGTAATAAAGAACCGAAGATAACAATTTGTTAAATTACTTATTCATGCCTACTTTCATATTTACAGCTTTTTAACTACATAATTGACTAATTTGTACACTGCATTCAAAATATAGAATAATATTTGAAACAGAAAAGTTGTATAATCTTCAAAGATATATGATCCTCTACAATACCAATAAAATTTTAAATTAGAAAATTTCAAAGTCCAGACGCATGCATTTCAAACCTTACAACAATTTATGAACACGCATTGACTACCTAAATTATACTTAATCCGGAAAGTTTTCATTATCTTAATAAGAATCTGTGGATTTCTAGAATAGATCCTAATAAAATTTTTAAATATAAAAGTTAAAAATATACAAATCTTGCGATAATTCAAAAATATACATGACAAACACAGAAAAATCCTTAACGTAAGTGATTTTTATAGATTACCTGCGGGCTAGTTTCTCAACTAAATAAACTTTTCAAGGTCGTTAAATTTACAATAAATATAAAATATTTTATCATTTCTGAGTAAGATTTTATCTTTATCTTAGTTTCAAAAGCACTTAAATAGACCTGGCATGTATGGTTCTCAAAGAACATCATGAAGCCGTAAAAAGCAAGACAATTAAAGAAAAGTTGATACATACGCCAAAAAGACTCACCACTTAGTGCCGGATCTGCTGTCTTGTAGTTCTTCTACATATTCTTAAAATCAGATCTTGATATTACGCTTAAAGTAATAAATAGAATTTACAATTTGATATCACTAAATTTGTTCTTGATCCTATAAGGACCAGTCAAAGAAATTCTCTTTTGTTTTTGGTGGTCTGATTCATCTTTTTTCATTATTCCAAGCACCTATTACCTTATAACACAGAAAAACATAACAAAACCTTGTCCAATCATGTTATGTCTTACTATCTGCATACCCCCCTTCACCGAAACTCATTCAATTCTCAGTGGAAGCCATTGACCATGCCTAAGAAACATATAGAATTTTAAAATAGTCTAACAATACAGGGATGTTTGAGCCAGTGCTACAATTAAAATTTTTAAATCCATTTAAAATCCCAGCTTTGGCCTGCTGGGATCTATATTCTAAGAACTTACAGACACTTACTATTTCATATAATTAGATACCAAAGCATTGCCGAACGCTCGTGACAAGGACGTTGCAAGTTAAATTTAAGAGAGCTCTAGCTACTTCCGCTGCTTACCTACGCGTGCTGATTTTTATTCATATGAACATTCAGAGTCCTGAGAAAAATTACATTATTGTAATATTTAAGACATTGCGTCATTATCAGTTATCGCGATGGCAGTGTTTTGTTTTACTTAGACTATTAAATTTCTCTAGTCTGTCAGTTCTAATTTAAGCACTATAAAGCAGATTAATAGGACGACCATTATAGTTAAACAAATTCAGAGGCTTTGTTGCAAGGAAGATATAGGAAATATACATGCACAATATTAAATTCTGAACCAATATAATTCTAGAAATAAGGTCGGTTTTCACTTCGTTCAAGCCATGAGGTTAATGAAACCTCTTCACAGTCAGACCTAACCTGTCTCGCACTTCAGTCATTTCTTATTCTGAAATGACGAATTATGTTTGACAAATTTTCTTTCCTACATTAGTCTGTGAAGTAGAGACTCATATTTTAAAGATCTGTTATGGATATGGATATGAATCGTCCGGGCACCTTTACGTAGCATTCTAAGATCACCGATAGTCACAGACCGATGCTGTTTGCATTAAAAACTATTTTTTTTGCTTCAGAAACTCGAACGTTTATATGAAAAATAATCTTAAATCTCGCAACGGTGTTTACAGGTCACTTTGAGTTTTATCCACTAACTCTTACGAAAACTTAAATTGTGATATAATTTAATTACGAGTTGTATGCACGTTTAACGTGACGTGAAAGTCTACGTTACTATACCACAGGCCGACACTCAACGAATGGCGATATTTTAGTAGAAAAGAAGTGCACTCCAACTACGTTGGATATGAGGAGTGAATAGATAAATCTGCACCGAAGGACGAATAATCAGCCCGATGTACTGGTTTTCTACTTAGTCTTAAATAGAATATTTATAACCTGTTAATTAGTTTCTTGTCCTCTCCTTACTAATATGCTTAAATTCAATATGAACGGTTTAGTGATAACAAGATATAGGAAGGAATTATAAGCATCGTATGTACACATTAATGTTTGTCGTTGGTTTCTCCTTCCACTTCTAAACGACTCTTTTGCTCTTTCAAATTTTCTCAATCGAAAATGTATATTTATAATTTTTATATGTAAACGTTGCAATATTTCAACCCATTCTATTGACAATAGTTTCTCTAGATTCTAGATAAGGACACGCAAATCTATCCGTCCTTGATTTAACGTGTGTGTCTGGCTTATGTCTTAAGCACAGCCATGGAAAGATGGAATATTTGTCCAACTATCACACGATTGTAATGTGACCAATGTTATATACTGTCGGAGAAGAGAGAAACTTCTGTAATCTATCAAGAAAACAAACCTTAACACAATAGTAAAAAAGGTACATTCTGGGCAAACATAATATTTCATACAAATTAGAAAACAGTTTATTTCTTTGAACCGTTATTACATCTATTTTAAAATTTTCTGCATGCTCTTCGACTAACTTAAATTCATTGCTCTTTTCGATACTGAAACTATCTCATTTGTCATATAATCACTTTCACACATTGTTCTCTCTTGTATTTTTTTTATTCACAAGCAATATCATCTAACACCTTGATTCCTTCCACGAATGCAGTTTGACAAACTGTTTTATCGTATGTGTATCGCAAGATTCTGTGGCACCAATTAATTTTCGATGTCACAGAGCCATGATTAAAATACCTAAACCAAAAAGTGCTGTAAATTTCACACACGCCATAAATAAGTAGTTCATCCGTATTTCACAGATCCTTCCTATAACCCTTCAAGCCTTTCTCATTACTTTTCTAACCTAAGCAACTACGTTCATGATTTTTTCACGCAATTATTTCACATACACATTAAAATTAATTCTTTCTTCCATTCATAAGCCAAACTATTTAACATTTTCCACAAAACTAATCTATTCATTCCTTTGTACTCTTTTGCACTTTCACCACTGGTGTAGTAAGTACTTCAATTTAAGTAAGAATCATGTAAGTTTTCAATCAGTAAAGAAATAGCTCTACACGCGAAACGTAACATGTTTGAGGACATCTACACCTAAAGTTGTGCCCTTGCGCATTCTACTAGATTGTTCCAACTATATATAGCATAAGCCGTACCTTCATTCATATTCATACTTATAAAAGGACCCTCAGAATACATTCATTAGTACCTCGACATTAATTGCTTCTATTTATCTTATACAATCTTCTCCAAGATTTCCGATTTCTCTCAGTCGCAACACTTCAACATTTGTTCCGTCACACTTTTTATAATTTCAAGACTTTCTCATACACTACCCCAATCCAATAAACCTATCGCTATAGCATATTGAAATGTCTCCCTTCTTATAAGCATTTTTCTTTTTAAGCATAAGGAAAAATTCCAGAGTTAGAAACAAGCAGATACACCACCGAGATATACCACAGATCACCATACAGATATTCTCTTTTTCATACATTCATCATCAGCTTCGTAAATCCATTCTTTTAATTTCTTTTCAGTCATTCTGTTTCTTCATATATCATCACGTTTATTCTCTCAAATATATTATAACTATAATATTGTATTTTAATTCGTTCTATTTTTTCTTTTATTTTATTTTATTTGGCTATTAACTAATTAGTAATCTAGATTTTTTAATTACTTATTTGATTAAATAATCCATAATCCTATGATGACTGCAATACTATTTCACAAGTTTATACGATAAGTTTAATAATTATAAATAACAAATCACATTCTACAACTATAGATTATAGGTCATGAATCAATAAGGTAAGTCATAATATTATATTTATTAAACATTACAGTAAATTATCTCAAATCTAATCAAATTAAATTAAGTCAGATTACAATATGTACTAAGATTATAAATTACGTATATTTATTTATTTATCTATTGAAACCTAAAATTATGTAATATTTCATTGTATTATACTAAACTATACTCAACTTTAATATATTATACATTATATCCAATAAACTTCCTATTCACCTACTTATATTCTTTTATATATAGGAAATATAAATTCATCCAAATTATTTTGTTGAATAAACAATTTTTAGTTTCAGATATCTGTATTATTACTAATATAAAATTAAACAGTTATACATTATTATAATATTTAAAACATTATTATGAAAAATATTCGAGTTTTAATTTTTGGGTAAAAATAGATCAAAACATCTACTTAAATAAAACAAATAAGTTATTCATGTTAAAATTTTAATTCAAATTTAAATAACGGTTAAAAAATTTTATTTTTTCATTTTATAAGCAGTTTATTTTAAATAAACACGAATTTACTTCGTAGATACGAGGTGTGAATCTGCACTGCATTTGCAAACCTACATCATGTATGGAATGATCTCTATCTTAATCCATGCACACTAAGATCTTTTAATCTGAGCTCCATTTTTGAAGTGATTAAAATAATCTATACTTGACTTGTTCTAGAGTTCACGATTATCATTATTTTGTTACATAATAAAAAATTACAACGTAATGAGATGTTTCGGAGGAAAGGCCACTGAAGGGCGTATACATGCAAAATGACTACTATTTAATATATTGAAAATAATAATTAGTGAAAAATAATGAATATCGTAGTTTCAAAATAGATTTTAAAAAGAAAATAGGTCTCACAAGTTATGAAAAAGCAATATTAGTAATTGAAAAATTTTCAAACTTTTCAAATAAACATATAATTTACATGCAGAAGCATCAGTATGTAGAATGCTTATTAAATTTGTAATGTTAATACTGGTGGAGGAAGAATGAACTAAAACAACTCCCTGTTCTTACCTTCTTCTGAAACTGTTGACTTCCTATTATTAGCACCTTCAATAGCTTGAGTTGACTTCGAATCGATTTCAAAGAGCTTTATTCACAAAATGAAAAAATTTTAAATAAAACAAATTTTGTGTATTCTAAATTTGATTCTGCTTTTAGATTTTGTTATAAATCTCTAGTCATCGTTATTGGCCAAATAGAATCAATGTGGCATGTGAGTTTTATTTTATCGTAAGAAATGTTTAATTACATAAATGTACAGTAATATCATAGCTACACATCACTCATGTTTCAAGATCTATTTGGGTCTTCTAATTCACTTAACTATTCCTTCCCAGAACTGTCTTTTACTACAACAGTCCTTGTCAGGGCATCGAGATATACTTACGTAAGGTATAAACAATTCTGATATAATAATGATTACATTTCATATAATTATTTTTTATTTTATGATTTTTTACGAATTAAAAATGTTTATAAATCTCATGTTGGAGGAACAGTTATTTATTTTTCGTTTAAGTTAGTATAAAATTATACTTTTAATCGTACTCAAACAATCTGTGACTTCGAATATTTATAAAGTAATGTAAATATTTAATAAATATCTGTAAAAAATAAATATTCTATGCTGTATAAAATTATCCAGTTGTTTGGTTATTTCATATAGTTAGATATGAATATAGGTCAGCAAAATAAAAATATTACTAAAATATTGGATTATAAAACATGTATTTTTAATTTCAAATATTATATTTTAGTTACATACTTATACTAGATAAATATATACATATTGAATTATAATAACTAATATAATGAAAATAACCAATTAATTGAAATATTTCGATTTTAATATTTCATTTTCTATTAACAAGTTTTTATCTCGTAAAATTTTTATTTTATAAGAATTATTTTCATATTTTAATGCTGTTATTTTAATTCTTGATACTAGTAAAAAGTTAGAATTGCTAGGTGTTTTGTTAACAATCAAATCGATTTCATCACCAATTTGTACAATTTCACTCTTTTTAAAAACTTTCTGTCCATTTTTACGTATTTTATTAGCATAAAATGCTAATTCAATTTTCCTGGAAAATAAAAATATTTAATATGTTTAAAAATAATTAAAATTAAATAAATAGATATTATACTTTCGAGCTATCCCAAGTCCGGTTTTTAGTATGAGATCTGTTCTCAAAGAATTCACTATGATATGGAAAACCTTATCAGTTGTTTCTTCAATACCATCGGTTTCAAATTCTTCAGTATCTTTAAATACCTATTTTATAGTGTATAAAATAAATAAAATTAAAGAAAAATTGAAAAAATTTCAAGTATGAATAGATTATATGTTTCATATGCATGTAAGTACGTAATGCACATTTTATTCATTACTAAATTCACATAATCAATGTGTTGATTTAATCTATTGTTTTATAGTTATATTTATTCATATATTAAATGGCGATTTATGAAAACAAATCTAAATAGAATAAAATCTTGAATCCTTACATTTACACTAATAAGAAATACAGGGGAAGTGTATAAGAGTATGAGTAAACGGTTATAAATGGAAGTGTGCGGTTATTCCTAGCGACTGGACATTCTTTTTTAAGCTGAGAAGGCAAAGGCTTTGCACTATTCTTGACCCTAAATAGCAGTTTTTTACATGTCCATTATTACCTAAAAGCGACATTTCTAAGATGATTCATCAGTAACGTTTTCGTCTACACAAACAGAAATTCAACAATATAAATACAAACAAATTAGTCATAGGCGAAAAATATTAGTCTAGTAAAAATGTGGGTAGATAGATGCAGTGAAAATTAATCTTTTTGCATTAATTACAGCATAAGTTAATATCATGAGTCAAAGCAACTGTTTTCTTAATTTCTTTTGTTGCTGCTAATTTAAGGATTCACTGAAGGTTGAGATACTGTCAATGAGAGAAACGGACACCCCCCCTAAGTTGCTTATATAATTAGCGTAAATTATTATTTTTATAAATAATAATTTATATAAACATTTATATAAATTTGGATAAATCGTTCTATTTTGTTCAAATATAATAAAATATGTTGGAAGGTAATATCTTTCGTATTACTACATGGTGACGATGCATTTGAGAGCAAGTTTTAATACAATGTTGCATCTAACCTTCACGACTGCTCTTCTACAACGCTATACAATCCTTCGACAACCATTGTTAATTACAGTCGTAGAGTATCTGCAACAGATCATTACTCTGAAAGCGTCGTCTATATTTTCGATGCTGAGTTGTATAAGGACTGATACCGATCCATCATTAAAGTATTTGCTGAGATTACATTGGTAACCCATTAATTCCACGTTAGTGCAGGCACTTCTGACGGTTAAAGGAAGTTTTCTAAACATCGATACTGTTTCTCACTGTTGAGAGGAAACGACACGTAAGCTCCATTTTAGGAGATAGATAATCGCATCCCATATAGCTACAACATAATCGAATTCTCCTTTAAGAGAAGCCATGGATGCCAAATACGATAGCCTTTCGAGCAACTGCGATCAACGGAGAACAAGTTTGTAAAGAATGAGTTTCAGAGATTACGTAACTTTATTCATGAATATGAGGTTCTGAGCAATATATGCCGTGTTCACTTGATCAGTTCAAGGACAAGTACTATTGGCGGTACGTAAAAAATAAAGAAATAAAAAATTGAAGCAATATTTATTTTGCTGTATTATATTAAGATATTAAAAAACTTTATAAAAACCTAGAACCTTCAAAAATTGTAAACTAGAAAATATGAATAAATAATAATAATAATAATTTACACATCAATATTAAATAAAGAATTTTTATAATAAACATAGTTCTAAAATATGAATAATTAACTTATTATTAAATTATAAACATATCTTGATTTCTTTTAAAGAAAGAAGTTCTACATTTTCTAATTTTATTTATACATAATATATATTTTATAATGTACATTTTACTCATGTTTATATCATGATATATTTTTTCTCTACATACAAGTAGGTACACTGCAAGTACATTCAAGGATGCATATGAATTTTATTTTGCCAAAGTTGTTAGGTTTTAAAAAAATTCAATCCCTCTTATTGATTATCCATGATATCAAGTTATTCTTAAATATCATGAAGTTCAAATGGTATATCCTTAAATACCTTCACTATCATTAATATATGCATTTTCATAATAAATTTTTAATTCTATTCTTAATCATGGCTAATACATCCAACATTGTTTAAAAAAAAATCAGTATGCTTTAAATGTATGTACAAATATTCTCAAAATTAACAATATTTCTCATTTAAAAATTAAAATTAATATTTTTTATTATAATAATAGTAAAAACTATTTAGAAGTATGCTAAACTATAACAGAAAGTGTCTAATATTATTATATTAAATATTATCATAATAATTAATATTTTCCATATTATATTCTAAAAACATTTTTACTAGTCTATACTAATAATTTGTGAAACGACTTCATTTATATTGTATATAACATATACCTTAATTAGGAATATAACTTTCTCGTAGCACTTTGTAAGTGTATAAACTCAAATGGATACTTATAATAAAAATATTTCAATATTTTTTATTGAAATAATTTATATTAAATTAATATATTCATAATTAAAACAAAACAAATGTATATTTGAAATTGAACATTTCAGATAAAAAACAAAAAATGAATCTTGTACATAAAATTACAGATTTGTAAGATGACACCTTAAAAACTAATTTTATTTATATTATGTTAACAAAAGCAGTAAATTTTATAAAAATTATGTATACATAAATCATGGATTTATTAAAACCTAAAGTGGATGAATTAAAATATTTTAGCTGATATTATGCTTATCTTATGAAACAGATTATTCATATAGTACATGTGAATTACATAGATTTAATTTATGACTGAATGAAGATTAAAAGTTAGTTCGCAAGTTTTCATCTTGTATTAAGCATACATTTTTCTTTAAATTCATGGACTTAATGATAAAATATTAGATATCAAAATAAAAAATATAATAAATTTGTATCATATAAAAGAAAACAATTTTATGGACTGTCAGTAATCACAGTTTTTCTCAATAAATACTTAGTGACAGGATTAAAGTATTAAATGTGATTTATATAAGAAATTTAAAAAATTCAATTTTTTTCAGATAAATACAAGAAATAAGTACGAGTATGTATAACAATTAAAAAATATTTTAACTTTTACAATGTTTAAAATCTATTAAATTCTATAACATAAGTTTACTGACATTAGACTTACCCAGGCTAACTTAATTTCTTATTTTGTAAACAGCTCTTGTATATATAGTTTTAATATTTTTCTAAGTTCACTAGAGAACTAGGATCAATAATTTAATTAATATTTATTAATTTTCTCATAATATATTTATATGAATGATATAAATTACATGAATGAATACCTAAAGTACATTCCACTATTAATTTAACACAATGTAAAATACTGTTATTTTATTAATCAGAAAATTAAGATAATAAATCTTATTTTTATTAAGTACTATTGTAGGTTTTTGTATTTATCCGCTATATTGTACAACCAATGCTACTATTCAGAAGACTTAAAAAATGTAATTATAGCTATTTTAATTAATGTAGACTTGCATTATTACAATATATTTCTTAATTTACAAATAAGATTTATTTATTAAGTTTGCTCAACAGATAAACGATCACAAATAATTATCTATTTAACAAAAATAAAAATATTATATCTTAAACTTAAATAAAATAATAGTCTTAAAACTTACCATTTCAATATTTTTAACATCTTTATATCGATATCTCTTAGATATTTCGAAAGCAATATTTGAGATATTAAAGGTCAAATTTTTTAAATATATTAATTTACTTAATAAATTGATATAATGCACTTGTCTAGGCCATGACATTATATAATAAATAATATGAAGCTTTTTTGAAGTCATATGCGTTTATTTAACATTTTTACAAAAATATCCTTTCAAATAAATACTTTTAGTATTTATTTTACTTGAGTAGCATAGCATGAGCCTGAAGTTTGTAACATTCAGTGATACAGTCTCAAATAAAATTCAACATTTTTAAAATTAAATAATTTCTTGAAAAACCATTTCAATTAATTATAACATAAAATAATAAAATATTAAATCCCTCCATATAATGAGATAAATTTCAATATTGCATAAACTTTTATAAATAAAATTAATTTACTAAAAAATTAGCAATAATTTCTTTGGAATCGAAACGCAACAGAGTGCATTGTATAAATTTTTCCAATTGTATAATTGGAATAAAAATAAACTCTTATATATGTTCTCACATACTGATAGGTACAAATTTAGTGACATCTTAACCAGGAACGTTGCACAATATTATTTTATATATTTCGATATTTAATTCTAAATTTAATGGTCATACAAAGTTACATTTAAAAAATTTGCGCGAATTTAAATTTTAATGCATTTTATTGCTCATGACTCTTGTATATATGTGCACATGAATAGCATCTAAAATATAATATATCTTATAATTATATTATAATATAATATATCTTTTTCATAGATTGCAATATTGTTATAAAAATATCTTACATCATAAAAATTCAAAAATAATTTGTTAAATTAACAGATTTATATATCCACTTTAAGTAGAGAAAGCTAGTTAAAAAAGTGAAATTGTTATACATGTATATTAATACTTAGAAACGAGACAGTTTCTTACAAACTTTTAACGCCAATTGTGTGTGCATTACTTAAAACATTAGGAATAATTTCGTCAAATTCTTTATATGGTGCATAATTTCAGATCCAAGGTATACCATGATAGATTAATTATCAATCTAAGCATTGTTTCATATTTCATTCTAAGATAAAAAGCTCTTTCAATTGCCGCGATGACTTGAAAAATAAATGTGATGCTGTGAAAAGTTTGTAAGAAAAGAATGAACTCAAAGCCAAAGATTGGAGAGGTTAATGTGCCGCTTTGGATCGAAGCGCTGGCTCACCGTTACTGTACTCTTAAAAATACAATACAAAGTACTTTCGTATCTCGCTCCATAGTCACACGTATAATTATGCACTTGACAAATATAGGTATACACACACTTAATGTTTCTAATGTTCCTAGTCTTCTTCAGCGATAGATATCTCTAGTACAGGTTAATGCGAATTATAAAACAACAAAAGCAATTTGCTGCAAGAGTTAAAGAAATTATCATAAATGACATGGAAGAAATTGAAGGGAATGCACTAGAATTTCAATGTTTATATTACTGTATAATATATATATTTAGTTTAATCAAAGGCAGTTCGTGTATAAGATTTCCTATTGAAACTGAAAAAAGCACGCATGTATTAAAGACCAAAACAATGATAGTGTTTCAAATAGGAAATATAAACAGCATTGCATCCTTTCAAGGATATAAATAATGTTGCAGATTATTTTAAATTTGTAGAAATTGTAGAACTTGTAGAATTTAAAATTTTACTGAAATTGTCAAATATGAAAATTTGATATAACAAAATTATATATATCCATTATTTTGTATATCCTAAAAAAGAATAGAAGAAATTTTTGTATATGATATTCATATATAACTTCTTCAATAAAAAGAATATAATAATCTTCTTTTATTATAAGATTATTATATAAATGAGGATGAAGGCAAAGAATCAATACCTTCTGGTGATTATAATGATATTTTAACAAATTTCATTATATTTAGATTAAAGAATTAATGCATCTCAAATCATGACTGATTAATAAGCACAAAAAAAATGTTTTATATGAGATAGATATTTGTATTATTTTTATAGTGATGGTAATACGAAGTTGATTATGGAATTATAAATAAAATGATATATTAGAGATTGAGCAAAATTTTTTAATTTAAACATTTCCGATACAAAGAACTTATTTTTTAGCATATTTTTATAATTTGAATTTATTTATTAAGAAAATAGCTTTAGGCTATTTAAAAATGTACTTGACTTCTTCCTCAGACTTAAAATAATTATATTTCATTTACAAAAAATATCGAAGGCAGCTTTATTAATTTAGATTTCTCAGTTTACGTTATTTTTCCTTAATTCTCTCTGAGTAGGACGGAATTAAATTGTTTCCTTCGCCCTAAGAAGGTCGGAACTAAATTATTCTGTTCGCTCTGGGAAGAACGGGTTAACGTCAATATTCAGGGTCGTCTGGATAGGGAAAAAGCATCGCATTTTAGTGCCGCAAACGCAAGAGGCAACACTAGCAACACGTTTCCACAACTAGGATTAATCATGGGTGGTTGTGGACAATATATTTATATATTTATATACAATATATACAATTAATATTCGTTTTATTAGTTATTGTATTATAGTTGTATTATTAAACAGTGTATTTTTGGTATAGTAGATAATAAGAGTAAGTTCTTTAAAATAGATAATAACAAAATATAATTTTGAATAAAAGTATATGATTTTGTCTACACATACGCATATTTGGACATTAATTCAAAGTTATAAATATAAGGTTCTATACTTTATTAAGTTTTTGTAGTTGAATCTTTTTCAAATATATACATTGAACATAATCACTGTAGAAGATTAATAAATTAGTATATAACACAAATTATTTTCCGTGAATAGTGAATATACTATGATGTCTACAATCAATTATACTATTTTGAATATGAAAATTAACGTATTTTCGATTTATTATTTGATACTGAAAATATTATAGTAAAGTTCATAATAAAAAATTGAAAATTCTTTTTCTCTTTGAATTTTCCAAAATTTAATGAATAATGTTTTACAAAATATAACTATTAAGAATTGAATTGATTTATTTTTAGTTTGGGTATAATTTGAAATCGTGATATGATTAAAAAATAACAAGATAATTTTAACTCAGTTCCGTACATATCGTTCGATTATGTCGAAACGTCTATGATAGTCCACCATAAAAATAATAAAATGAAACTTATTTATTATGAGATCAAAAGATAATCTATTTAAAAAATATATTATTGAATTCGAAATAATATTAAACTATATATAATCTTAGTGAAATTATTGAAATGCTAGAATCAAAATATTTTGAGAAATTGAATAAAAAGTTTGCGACAATAAATAATACACATTCAAATAAATTTACTATAAGTAATTTAAAAATAATTAAAATATCCAAATTTTTTAAATTACTCGTTCTAAATTTTAAATTAATTGTGTATGAGATGCATAATTTTCTTCAGAAATAACAGTGATTTAATGTAACGATTTAAATTATGGTACTTATAAATGTTATTCAATCAATAATTCTGATAATTCTTTAAGTCTTTTTTTCAATTATTTTCTTCAATATCTCTGCAGTTGCTATATTACATCGAAGAAAATATGCTTACTTTGTTTGTAAAATAGTAAGTTATCGCGTAAGTATCAATAACACACGGAGTGCGGGATATGCCGACAATAGGCTTTATAACACAACAGCGAAAACTTAGCCAACCGTAACGCTGCTAATAACGTTTAGTAGTGCGTGTACCAGCGCATACCAATATACCGTACGGCGTTGAGAGAGTTCAAACTTACTGTTTTACCGTTTCAAACTTACTTGGCATACACGACCATGTATAAAAGAAACTGTACAGCATACCTCGCGACCACCATTCTGCAATTGCTCGATTTAGCAGCCTAGAACAGCCCAGGCTTGACTAGTACCTACTCGTTCATACTTTCTACATTATTCAACTTATATTCTGACCGCACTTCTCACCGCACATTATTTGTCGTTCATTGTACCTCTCGTTGCTTCTCGTTGTTCGTTATTTAACATACATTACTTTCTTTCTGTCTAATACCATCTCATTCTCTTCGAGAAACTGAACAATAAAGACTACAATTTGTTACCGAAGGTGAGAATCGAGAATATCAAAACAACCGTTAAGGAATATGACGTCTTTTCTAAAATATCTAGGGAAATCCAAATCTACACCATTCTATGACTCACTTACAATATACGTCAAAATACAAAACATCTGCTATCCAGTTTTAATAAATGCTTTGTAAATTACGTCAGAGCTCTTTTACTATAGCGAGTTTGTTGTTTAAATATTTCCATTTTGTAGTTTTAATACTAGCGCAATAAAGTAAGCAAGGATATGGAGAAGAAAATAAAAAAATCAGAGACCCAGCTATCTCTCTCGATATTTAATATAGTATATGAATTGTAAAAATCAAGTTATTTGTTTTATTACATTTCGTTTGTTGCTAGGAGAATATCAGTAAAATGTGCAAAATAAGAACCGATTAATGAACAAAAAAAAGTTGAGCTTAATTTTTCTAAAATTCTATGCTAATACCGAAATTAAACATAATAAATCATTTACAATTATTTATTCTATTTATATAACATTATAAGAATACGCATAACATCTTGAAAATGAAGCTATAGTAAGCATAGCTTTGATTGGAATATGTCAAATCTTTTAGAAAATTAATATTGTAAGTACTATAAGAATAGTATGAGTAGAATAAATAAAATAAATAGAAACTCCTGTATACTAATAACTGCCAAATAATACTCTTTTTATTCTGGCGATTCTAGCTAACAGCAAGGAATGTATTAGTTAATCAAAATGTGCGACACAACGCAACGCATTTCTTTTAATCAAATACGATCGATGTATTCATACAAATGCAATATTATTTATATATAATAAAGAATTTTCTAAAATTATGTTTATATATATATCTAATTAAAATTATTTTAAGACTTTATTTAAAATTAGTTGTAACAAGTCTTTATTAGTCGACGTTCATTTAATATATTTGTTAATGTACAATGTTTTTATATTTTTCTATTTGATTAATTTTTTGAAGGTAGTTTAAATTAATACATAATCATAAATTTAAATAATAAATAATGGAACCATTAAAATAACAATAATTAGTATTATTTTCATCTCACTTTTTTAAGTAAACATTATAAATAATTTTATTTAAACATACACGGGTAAAATATCAAGCGTTAAACGCGAAATAACATTATTTCTAATAGTGGCTCGTGTTGTACGTGAATTCTTGATTATTTGAAAAATCATCATGCGGCAATCGTGACATACAACTATTAATACTTCATTAACATGTACTGTATTTTGATTTTTATTTGTTCTTCCAATAGTTTCAAGCGTTGTTATATTATCTAATTTAGATGGACTTCCAAGAAACTTTCGAGTATTTCTATATAAAAAGTTATAAAATTTGATTAATGATTAAAATTATATGAAAATGATTAAATCAAAATTGTTTTAGAATATTTTAATTTTTTCATTGTTTTTGGTTTAAAAAATTGGAAAGGTTTTAAGACAACTTCGAATTGATTACTTCATGTTATTCTTTGTAAATAAAGTTTTATATTTTAATTAAATTTAATTAAGTTAAAATAAGTAACAGTAAGAAACTCGAAATGAGTTTCTAAAAAATATTCTTAAAATCACAGTTATTGTAAGTGAAAATACTTATGAAGATAAAAAGTCTAATTAAGTAGTATTTTGGTAGATACTAGTTACGCAATAGCATAAAGTTTTACAGAGGGGCCATCATCCAATAAACAATTTGCCCGTTACAATTAAAATTTAAATTAACTTAAAGCAATTGAAACAATAAAAAGGATTTGTTAAAGACATTGATATAATTATTATTATATCAATAGTATTAAAAATAGTAATAAATTATTAAAAATGTCTTATAATTTTATCTAAAAATAAAATCTAAATTGTATTTAGATCTATTATAATCATTAATATAATAGATCTTAATACAAGATTGCAAAGTAGTTCAGAAAAAGTTGTATACTATATTCATATAAAAAAACATAATTAGAGTTCTTAGTATTGTTGGTTAAAGAAATAGGAAAAGGCTTACCATGTGCATATAAGTTGTGAATTCTACGAGGATTTGATATATTCTACAAAATTTACGTAAAAGAAAGCCGAGACAATAGCCTAAAGCGCAGAAATTTTTCGATCCTATATTTATGTAAGTATAGTAATATTTACAGATCACCAATCTATAGTTTTACTCAAATCAGTTAAACTTAATACAAAGATACAGAAATAGCGTTTCAAATTAAGCGGGTTAAAAAGTAAAATCCCATTGAAAATCCATCGATACCATACACCGAATTGAATAATAAATCACCAAATAAATAAAGAATTTTAACTAAGAAATTATAAATCGACGTAAGATGTAGTGAAGGCAGTTTTAGAGAAAAAGACGAAGTCACTAATAATAATGACTCAGAGAACGATAACGTCGATAAATTCGATCCAAAACCGATATTTAATAATATTATCAAAACGAAGGGATTTCATTTCTAGAAAAAGTTATCCATGTAACAATGAAACCGCAGATTTGTTTAATTTTAACAAAATTTTTGCTAAACAAAATTTGCAAATAACTAAAGTAGCAGAAACTAAAGGCAGAGGTAACAGATACCTCATAAGCCTATACCTCCAAAATGAAGAATGCAAATCACCGATAATCTTCTGTTACGTCCATGACGTAAATGTCCCTTTTAGGCCTATACAATTAAGTATACTAGTCTGGGATGGGTAACGGTCCTATTTAACTCGGTGGTTATTTGATAATTTTTTAATGTTATTAGAATAACGATATTGACATTATTAAGACCTCATAAAGAAAAAAAAGGATGTTGGAACGGATACTTCATAACGTGACGTAGACTTTCATTACGCTTGTTAATATGGTAAGATTTAATGGGAATCCCATATCGCGATGTAAATTTTCATCACGCCCGTTAATATGGAAAAATGGAGTGGAAGGATTTGAGGATAAAGAATCGGTAAAAGGGTAGGGGGTCGAATGCCCTTTTAAAGAAATACTACATATTTTAAATAAAAGGTATTTATTATAGAGGGGATTTTTATGGCTTTTCCCGGAAAAGTCTGTACAGCCTGTATACAATTTTCATTTTTATTAATTTCTTAGCGTTTATATTTAATTAATTACTTAACTGCTTATAAAATTCGATTCGTAGTCTCCTTTTCCATAATTGTACAGTTTTTAATTTATAAATTTACTAATATTTAACCTGTTTTAGTAATATTAGTTAATTCGTGGTTACATTTAAATTTTCTTCGGATTTTGTAGTAGCTATTATTTTTGTTATATTGATTTTTACTAATTTTCATATTATTATTATTATTATTATTATTATTATTATTATTACTATTTTCTTTGTTTACTATTTCATTCTCTTTAATTGTATAGAAAACGTTATTAATAATGGTTTTTTTTGTGTTAATATTTACTTATTTCAATTTTTATTTTCCACCCTTTTTTCTATTTTACTTTCCCTCTTGTTTATATTTATATATAAATATAACAAAAATAATCAGTGAGAAATGATAATATATGTTGCATTTAATTTAACCTTATAGTATTACTTATATTTAATTAAATAAAAATTTTCATGTTATTAATTATATTACGTTTATTTAATAATTATGTTATAGTAATTTATTATGGCTATAGTTTTATAATTTTATTTTGTTTTTCTTTTTTTTTTTTTGATTATTTAAATTTTACCTTGATTAATTATGTAATAAAAATTATAATAATATATATGAGAAATACAATTCCCGTATTTTTTTTTGTGCAATTGTACGGTTGCAGAATGTACATGTATGCACGTAAGTGCGCAGCTGTTCGCAGACACAAATACGCATTGAGAATGTATTGTATATATGTATACGACGTTCGGCTACTTGCGAGTGCAACTACTCAATACACGTGTGAGTGTAGGCTTCTGACTGGCTCCAAAAAAAATGCAAATATAGTCATAAACATGTCATGGTTATGACTTTTCGCCCTGACATTCCAGGCCTAGGTATCGAATTTAGAATCTTTAAAATTTTCTTATTGGAAAGAATGAGAGAAAGAAACAGGGAAAAATATTTCTTTTACAAAAAAAAATTCTTTTTACTTTCGATAATTTCAGTGAGACAATGTCGTAACACGTCAAAGCTTGTATACAGAAGGCTTTAACGAAACTACTCGTGATAATAAATGATAAAAATCTACAAAAAATAAGTTTAGCAAGTAACGACTGAGTAGAAAACATAAAATGGTATAAATTCCTAGGTTGCATAAAGAATATTTTCTATAATATTCAATTAAAAATAATAATTTATAAAGGTACTCTAAAGTACATACTTAAGTACATACTTAAAGTACATAGTTAAGCGTGAAAACGTATTTCTTGAATTACACAAATCATAGGGAACTTTGTGAACGTTACAAACTTTTAATCGGATATGCGAAAACTACTACTAGAAAAATTTAAAGCACAACATAAACCAACGTATTAAGCAATGAATCAAGTATCAATTGAACAAATTCATGTGTTTAAAAATTGGCCGATCTATGGTTATTACAGATCCACTAAGAATTACCTTTGATAATGTTGCCAAAAATATCGTGAGGCCATTATCCATTAGTGAAAATGAAACATACGTTTTATGTTTATTAGCGAATGAATATATTTTAACTATTCAATATCAATTATCTAAGTTTTACTTAGCCGTACTCTTAACGAGTGTATTTACCATTATTTTCGCTAATAAATTGATAAGTAAATTTATGTTACCGGATACCGAAAATAATACTAACCAATCAAGGAAAAAACGTTCTGAACGGACTTATTAAAAAGATATCAAAGAAGTTTAAAATAAAGTAAAGAAAAACAACGGCTTATTACCCTGAATAAAATGAATGTCTAGAACATTCCCACAACGTACTATCTGAATTCCTACAACAATATACCTAAAGACAAGAATAATTGTGTGGATATTTCCGTATTAAACTATGACATCTGTATTCAAGAAAGTACAAAATTAACACCTTACGAGATCATCTATGAAAGACTAACAAGATTACAATGCAACAAACTGCTGTGAGATAAGGACTTCTTATCAACTAACCAAAACGACATCGAAATATTAATCATCCGCTTAACCAGATTTAAAAAAACTGGCTTACAAAAATTTAGTAAATTCAAAATAAAAATAAAAAAATACTATGATAAGAACGAAAATAAGAACAATTTTAGAGTAAGCGATTACGTATTGATAAAAAAGGAATAAGGCCAGAAAAATTTGATTATTATATTTGTCTACATTAAATTTTAGAGATTGTGAGCTCAACTAATATTAAGATACAAGGTAAGATAAATACTAAAATAGTACATACAAATATATTTGTAAGGTTTGTATGTCAATCCAGAAAATATGAAAACTGAAGGAAAGAAATAAAAAGACGAATAACTTTTCGTTTTATTTAAGCCAAAAACAGTAAATGATATGGAGAAATTCATAATTTTCCTACAACAATTTTGCTACAACAATAATAAGCTATGACTGTGCAGCACATTCCTTAAACATAACCACTGTATTTATATTCAATATAAAACTTTGCGACATCAAATTTTTAACTCAGCATTTCTCGTAACATTTCCAATTCAACAATTTTATAAATAAATGTTGTGCAATATAAATGAAAAATGTACATCTTTGTACTACTGCGGAATATTTTTCTATATTCTCATGATTTTACATAGAGAATCTAAGTATATTGCTGAAATTCCTCGAGAAATAAATCTTGATTTGTACAATTTCGAAATATTAAATATAAGAAATCACATATAAGTAGGATATCTCAAATCGTACGATTGTGAAACATTTGCTGGGTATATTAATTTAGTAGAAATTGTAAAGGAGCACCATGTACCGATTCGATGGTTACACCTACTAGAAAGGCATACGTATATATAATTATGAATTCTACCGATTCAATATTTATATGAAAGTTTAATGACAGAGATAACCAATTCTTGAGATAGCAATAAAATAAACAAGAAGTGTACTCACTTTTGACTGAAGATACTAGATTTGTGTTAGCAAACATTTCTGTGAAAAACCTTTACTAATATAAAATTATAAGAACTGAACATCCAAAATTAGTTATATTTAAAACAGAGAAAGGTTAAAGTTTCAAAGAAAATCAAGGTTCAGTGATGAAAGAATTCGACCTGTTAATGTATTTAGATTCAAAATTCGTTGATGCAAAAAAACATAAAAATGCAGATAGAAATTTTATTGCTATGTAATAATGAATTATTAACGCTAGAGACTTACAAATTTCCTAGCCATTGCTGTTCATGAGCAATGTCAATTATCTTCCAATATAATAATGGGATCAGGATATATGGTCGTAACTGTCGCTGAAGTAATATATATTATAAACTACATACCTGTGATGGAGAGAATCTAGTAGAATACTATGCAAAAATTAAAGTATTTTTAAACAACAAAACATATTTCCTGTTACCAAAAACACACGATAAATCAATAGACATAAGAGTCATTATTACAATTTTTACCCCCCTATTATATTTTAGATAATGAATACACAAAATTCTATCTCAACTACTCTGCTAAACATCCAATAACAATTAAGCCAATAACATAACCTATTTGGACGTATGTAAATCCTTCGTCGCTATCAACTAGAGAGATTTACACGTTATATTTCCAGAAGGCAGCTTTGCTTCACGTCATTGACCAAGAACTAGACAGACAAATGATGCAAGGTACAGGAGGATCACTAACTAAATTACTCAACAAAAAGATAATTAATCATATAATAAAATCTATTTGGGCTACAGCTTTGAGTAAATTTTTCACTTTCGGTACCAGTAGTGCAGAAGCATAGCTACTTTCGTTATCATAAAAATCATCAAGAAAATAATAGAAATAATGATCGATTAATTTGTTTTATACCGTAGAAACGGATGGTATATACATATAATTGGAGCAGATTGAAATTCGATAACCTTTATTTTGTTATGACTTAAAAATACAAGGAATTATACGCAACAAACAGCACAAATGGAATTTAAAGAATTAAAAAACCAAAATCATGAAAAAGAACAATCCCAAAGTTTATTTGGGTTGCTCTATCAGCCCAATCAAAATTAAACAAATTATTGTTAATGTTGATTGGCTAATTGGCTAATGTTGATACAAGACAAGATTGTTTAGTCTACAGCATCCCAAAAACTTACAATAAGAATCCTTAACTGTGTTATATTTCTTTTAACTATACAATTATTATTAATTATAAAATTTTCTTTTTTCAGTGTATTATCATTTTTTTCTAGTATTTAAATAATTAATTTAATTAAAATGTATAAAAGTTACTAAAAACAATTAAAAACCCTAAATTTATACAAAATCAATTAATTTTTTAAATTGTAATAATTGTAATAACAGAGAAGCACTTTAATATTTAAAAATCTACAGTGATATTAATAATTAATAGTAAATATATTAATAAGTCATAAATCAATAATCTCTCTTATTATAAAATATCGTAAAATCATCAGCGATATAAGTAACATTATTAAATTAAATACTCAATTTTCCATTACATTTATTTTTTAACATTTTTAAGATATAAATTCATCAACATTTTCAATCTTAAAATTATTGAAATAATTTTTTAAAAAACTTAATAATAGGCTTAATAATAATAATAACAATAATAATTGTGCAAGCGTTCGAGTACAGTTAGATACGGCCCACTTTACACAAAGAAAGAAAAAAGGAAAGAAGAGAGAAAGAATGAAAAGAAGAAACTAAAATGAAAAACAAAAACAAAAATAATAAATGAAATAGAAGTAAATAAAATAAGTTTTAATCATAAACAAATAAAAGAACTATAATTAATACCATGTGACGAACTTGAATTTAGGTAAATTTAACGTAAATTAGAAAAAATAACTTTGTACAAATATAAAATATAAACATATATAAATGGTCTGAAGGTTAGGTCCTACCAGCCTCATCACGTGGTCAATAGAAACACTATGCTGTTTTCACCAGTTGTTTTGAAATACATGGCTACGAAAGTCTGAACATGGCAATCGCACTGTATAGAGAATAAGGAGATTACAAATCTTAGTATAGATTGTGATACGTAGCAAGCATAGCGGCTATGGATCTTGCAAGATTTCCCGTTTAACACCTGGAAACGGAACATGGCGAGGTTCAGGATCAAGATTCATGCTCAGTGTCGAGATTAACGACTTCTAGTTACAAAGAAAAGTATACGTAGAAACCGAACACGCTTCTCTTTGTTCTCTGGTACATCGAGTAGAAAAGATACATCCTGGATAAATCCGTATCTTCAAACTTATGTCGAGGATTTGCTCACATATATCCAATGTATGCCACGGCACATTGACTACGCGACTCAAAGCTCCTGTCATCCCGAACACACATGTCATATTTAATACATAAAATTTTACGACGGTAACGAAAATAGCCTACCACTAATAGTGGCGGTCTTCCTTGTTTGCAATGAATATGATGCAGTCATCGGAATGCTCGAACAAAGTAAACTAACGCTTTCCTGTGCTCTTAAAATTACACTTTTCTTTTTAAAATATAGAAATGTAATTTTTGAATTGCGGCAACGCCACGCTTTGGTACACAATTAAAATTGGTATTTTATGAAAAAATACTTGTAAACTCTGGATCTTACAGCCCGCTTTTGTTTTTCTGGAAAAGAAATGAACTACTACTTATAAATGTTTGGGGAAGATTTAGAACATCATATACAATATTTTATGCGAGTCAAAGATCGGCACTCTGCCCGTTATGACACAATATCGACACAATTGAGATCATTGTCTCGCATAATATTCACTTCCAGTCTGCAACAATGCACATAAAACAAAGAAAATTCCATGTGTGTGTCCATCTCTTGACGATTGGGCCAGTCTTACCATATAACTGCTTGCTCGCTGATTCACTAGCAACCAAATGAGGCATCTACATGTTCTTCGCGGAAGCTGAACGGTGCCCTTTTTAATCATCCTGTGATTAACTGATTTCCATCCTTCCTTTCAATCTACATAAGCTATAACAAAACTTTGTCACGAAGAAAAATCATAGATAATCAACCCAACGAGGCATAGAGTATAGCAACTCTACTACGCTACGAATCCGCGTTTAGTAATATGTTTCCATAAAAATGCAATCTATATAATCGTTCTCCGCAGATTGCTGACCTTTTCATAAAATTGTTGACTTTTAATCTGAGTGAGATGCCTTAAAACACAAATCTGAAAGATGGGTGCAGAACTCCATAAGTTACGGTTAACAAACGGAAGACTTTCAATTCTGTCTGATTACAATTTTTTCAAAAAATATGCTGCTACACTGCTTTTTCTAGGTACACTATTATTTGACAATAGCAGTGAATGCTATCTTGAACATTCTCTCACGGAAAATAATGTAACCGATATTCAACTGCAACTTGAAACCCAATCTCAACTCGACGGAAACAAAGCATCAAATACCACCCGTAGTTCCTACGTTCGAGCCTCCTATGATAAGTAGTTGTTATAAATAAGCATTTAATCAGCTTTGTTACAAATAGACGTACTCTTAAAGGTAGTATCACTAAATCATTTAATCGATAGTAGCGACGGGCGGTGTGTGCAAAGGGCAGTGACCTAATCAACGCGAGCTTATGACTTGCGCTTACTGAAAATTCATCGTTCATGGGCAATAATTACAAGCCCCAATCCCCAGTACGAAGAAGATTCAACGGGTTACCCGGGCCTTTCAAACAAGGAGGACATGCTAATTCTTTCAGTGTAGCGCGCGTGCGGCTCAGAACATCTAAGGGAATTACAAATCTATTATTGCTCAATCTCATGCGACTAAACGCCGCCTGTCCCTATAAGAAGATTAATTAGTACGTACGTCCGTAGTAAAAACCACCCGACCAAAACAGAGGGTTTTGTAATACCAGAAGATACGCCTATTTAGCAGATTAGGGTCTCATTCATAATGTTTTTTATGAGAAAAAAATCTTAAAAACCTCGACAATTCCCCAAAATATATAGCTGCTTGCCGATGATTTCGCACGTTAAAAATAAATGAGTGATGTGAGTGCTCGATTGATATGGGACTGACTTGTACAGTAAACCAGTTAAAATCTAACTCAAAACTGTGTTCTGGACGAAAAGAACTCTAGCAGGATATCTCTTTATACCTTCAAATAACATTTCTGGATAAACATCTACAACAATGATGCAATCGACCCTCCCAGATCACATAAAATCGGAATCTGTAAGTATCAGGTTCTGAAAATATCCAAATTTAATTTCCTAGATAGATACCTGGAGTAAGTGCAACGTCAATTATGGAAATATCACCACCGTCACGCCGAAGCAGAACCTCGACA
The DNA here is from genome assembly GCA_018907045.1 of Wiebesia pumilae. Lineage (NCBI taxonomy): Eukaryota > Metazoa > Arthropoda > Insecta > Hymenoptera > Agaonidae > Wiebesia > Wiebesia pumilae. The sequence continues at coordinate 692,745 of JACCHZ010000160.1, read as the reverse complement.
CACAAAAACGCAGCCGCATCTAAGCAAACGCTGTGGCACGTGCCATTGTCTTTACACTGGAGACCAGCAGGCTATATAGAAACTTATCACATCCTTTCACTTCCACCTAAAGATTCAATCACTACAAGAGCTATGTTTCGAAATGTGGGACCACTGATATTGACGATGTAGGCTTAAATCTGCCTAGACATGACAGTTTGTGCACCTCTCAATTGTAACAGTCGATGTTGGAATTGACATTTCAGCTTCAGCTACCTGTATAACTGGACTCGATTAATGCAACAGCAAGTAATGCGGGTTTTTATAGTACTGAAACGACAATCTGCAATCACGCTTCTGATGGCTAAGACTGAAATAATTAAAACATAACTTCACTTACTTGATCCAGGCTTCACATTTCTGACCTTTCATCTAAAAAAATTTTAAACTTTTCGCCAGTTGGTGATCCTTGTGGCAAAATATACACTGGAAGGTTCTTATATCAAGTGCTCTTTTACTTTGGAAGACAAGGATCTTCTAGCCTGTAGTGATAAAGAATTCGGCAGATTGACTTCTTTTTATCTGATCTAAAACTAATGGTTCCATCAGTAGTCTGTATTGCCTGGTGAGCCATGTCCAAAGCACGAACGCGTCCCTTTAGAAACGTGATAAAACGATCATAAAATTGAAAAGTCGCTGATGCGATTTCTTTCAATGTTCATGAGAGGTGGTCCAACTCTGACACGAGAAAGATAAACTACGCATTCCTATGTGGCATGAAGCATCACAGGTGTTGCAACGCCTTGATACTCTTATTCGTTATGTTTACCAAACAAATAGTTCCGACAACAAATTTCCACTAAACTGGTGAATTGTTTCAATTAAATAGCAAGTTTGTGCCTGGAGTTGACTTATCTTTACTCCTAGACCCTTAAATCTATTGCAAAGTTCTCGCTGGTTACATACATTCCTTGCAAGAACAAAAACAGGTGCTAGAACTTCAGCCTTAGCTTCGGTAACGGGCTTCTATAGATGAAGCTGGTATGGTAACAACCATACCTGGTGACTGCGCTGATTCGTAATTGGAATCTGCCAATACTTATAGAACTCTGATCTGCTTCTGGAATAGCTTCCTTACCTTTTCCTGGAGATAATGTACTCCGCCTCGATGTTCGAGGAGATTATTCTGGAAGTACTCTCCATGCTTGAGATCTTCCTTGTGTTCATGTAGCATCACGTTAGAACTAGATTCGAACTAGAAGTAGGTTTTTTAAAATATTCAGAAAAAGGTTTTGAGGTCAAATTTGGTTGTATTTCTCCATAAGTGAAGAATCGCATCGCCATTAGTAATCTAATGTTAGAGAAGTGCAGTAGCTATAATAACTCAACAAACACACTTTTAACAGACAACAAAATAAACTGACAATAGAAGATAATATTAGAAAGGGATTTTAATAAATCACGCTTACGAGATCGCGGTCTTGGACTGCTCTAATCAGACTAGAAGGACGAAATTTGTACGAACATTTGCGCGTAAGAAAATGGAACCCGCGTCACACAAAGAAATAAAAAAATAGAAAAAAGGACACAAAGAAAAAAACCAAAAATAATAAAAAAACGAAACTAATAACAGGAAAAGGAGTAAATATAACTAGTTTTAATTATAAGCAAAAAAAGAACTTCAAATAACAATCTGCTGTGCTAACAGCATTAGCACGCTTTGAAGAAAAACAAAAAAAATCGAAACAAATTTTCGGTTGTTCTACGTGACGAACGAGAACGTTTCGTAATTCACGCTTCTTGTTTTAAAATACGTGGATCCGAAAGTCTAAACATGGCAATCGCACTGTATAGAGAAAATGAAGATTATACATCACTCTTCCGGTCATGCTATGTAGCGATATAAAGATGGAGGTTAAAAACCTTCCTTCCAGTATTAAAAACAGAGATGTCATTTTTAGCATCGAATTTAAATAGCATTTTACTAAAAGTTGCTCGAACATTCTCGAACAATAATAGTAACGTCAATTATAATAACAAAAGTAACGTTAAGAACAATGATTTTAACGTAATAATTATAACAAAAGACTGATAACTCTAATTCTAAATGCAAACTATTAACAATTTACCATAACATTTAACTATAAAAGATTAAATTGCGCATCGAATAAATAATAAATAACAAATTAGTTAGCAACAAAAAATGCAATTTATTTAACATGTAACAGTTAGTTATATGATGATTGATTTGATTGCTTTCTTTCTCTCTCTTTCGTGTCTCTCCGCGAAACTCTATAATGATTTTACCTGTTCTTCTAGCGGTGGTGGCGACGGCTTAGTCTCTCGCACGTCCCGGCCTGGATGGTTGGATGTCGGACCGGGTTCGTGTCGGAAGGAGAAGACGTGATGAGACAAGTGCGAAATAAAGACGGCGGTTATTTTTACAATAAAAGAAATAAATTTATTCAACTTAAATCTTACAGGAATTCTGTTATTCAGCGGATGAACACTGCCTCCGATACATTTATCGTTTACAATTGTCGGCGTCCTCTTTTCGGCAATTAATTTGTATATAAGTTACAGTTAGACACATCGGAGCTTATAAGTACAATTATGGCGAAAATTTATACATTAACAGCGACGATTTTACATAAATTCTACAATAAATGCAGCAAGGCTTATTTATTAGTGCAAATGTGGCAGCAATTTAAACATTAGCGGCGATGATTCTACATCGTTTTTACAATAAAAATGACGGAGTTTATTTATTACAAATAGCGGCAGCAGATAACTTATAGGTGAGTTACGGCCTAGAGAATCTAGCCTCGTGGTTGTATCTCTGAAAGATTATATCTTGACCACGCGCCAAATGTCAACAATCTCGAATCTGCGCGAGTTCACCCTTTTTATAACCTTTGCTAGCTTCACATTACTTATAAGTTCGCAACGAACTTTTCTGTCGCAAACAAAATTTGAAAATTGTATGGAAGCTATATAGACTTTTCTGAAAAAAATCGTAAAAACCCCCTCTTTGCCTATAACACCTGTACTTTAAATTTTATATAAAATGGGTGCATTTTCTGACATGACAATTTGCATTCCGTTAGATTTTATTTTCCAAGGTAGACCTAGTAACCTATTTAATACGTAAATAATAAATTCATTTGAAACTATTATGTAGTACTCAGTTAAAAAGGATAGCCCCATCCTTCTATTCTCTTTGAAACCTTTTTCCTGAATACAATTATGACCCTTCAAACTTAAATTTCTGGTGGCTCTTTGTAAAATATTGTTTTTATTTTATTTTCCACAACTATGGTTGTTAAATTTTAACATCTAGTTGTATATTGTTTTTTCTTAAATAATATTTCTCTTCTAAATTTTAATACATTTGAAGTCTTCTTTTAATTTATGCTACATATTATTCTTTGCAATATTTTCATGTACAAAATAAGACTTCAACTCATATACAATAGCTTTCTTATGTAGTGCTAGGACCGTAACCCATTTCCAGTTAATGTACTTCACCATATATGCAAAAAATGATCAATCACGAGAACTTGTCATTACTTTAGTGACTTTGATTAAACGTATACATTTTTAAATCTAAGTCCATTAGGATATGCTATTATTTTACTACAGTAACTCCACAAAATGAAGATCGAATGATGCCGAGAACTACCTCTCCATGCAGTTTCATTTTTTCTCTTATTCCCTTTTTTTCTAAAATTCCCAATTTTCAACTTGAAATATTGCTCTTTAAAAACTATATTTTTATGAAACCTGTAAAACACAACTAACAGTAGCAATAAGTAACAAATATCTATATATCTATATAATTATATATATATATATATACATATATTTGAGCACAATTATAATATAGCATTTAAATCATATTTATTATAAATATATAAAAACAATTGAAACAGATAATTATAAAATAAAATTTTGAATAAAGACAACTGAAATATATGATTTTGTGTAACATAAGCATATTTGGTATTTAGTAAATAAGAAACAATATTAAATACGTAAGATGTTAGTTGATATTATTAAAATGAAAAAATCAATCTACTTTTTCTCAATATAAAAACATTTGTAGCAATAAATAATGCACCAAATAAATTTAATTAGTAATTTGAAAGTAGTTAAAATATCTAAATTTTTTAAGACATGTTGGTAGTAGTTTTTTTTGCAGCATATTTTGTAATTGTGGTATACAATTAATGATATTTATTAAAATAAATAAACATAGAAAGTGTAATTGCAAAATTAGATTTTAACTTATCATTATATTTCAATTCATAAATAAAATCGAAGATTTAATAATAAAAACTGAAGTTTTATATAAGGAAATATTTTGAAATATTAATTTATGTAAATAAATTTTTATAATTATAAACTTAATATTAAGTATTTTCATGGTTCTTAATCTTTTTTTGCAAATCAAGTGTTTATTTCTACTATATTTCAATTGTAGTCTAAAAAATTAAAAAGTTATTTGAACTAATAAGAGATATTAAAAAAGATTTTTTTAAAGCAGTTCTTAATTGAAAATTTTTGCTTTATTAAAAAAAATAGAATGTAATAAAAAAAAATGAATGATTCATTTTTTGAGTTTTTCTGAAATTTAGCTAATAAAATAATAATTCTAAATAGCTTAAGTTCTGTGTATGATTTTATGATTGTTTTTATTGTTAAAATTTTTTCTGATAAAATTAATAAATTTATATTAAATATAAATTAACAATTAATTATATAAACTTTTATTAAAAATGTACTGTATACATTTTTTACAGAATTGTTATATACAGGTAGTGGAGCTATTGAAATAATTGTATCTTAAATTCTTATTGAAAAACTGCTGGACTTGCTGGAGTCAAATAATGGCATTATAAAGCTGTAGCTCAAGCCTTAGAAGTTATTCCGAGAACTTTAGCTCAAAATTGTGGAGCTAATATAGTTCGAACTATAACAGCAATAAGAGCTAAACGTGCTACTGGAGGAACCACTTAGGGTAATGATGGTCAAGCTGGAAACTTAATTGATATTAAACACCACGGTATTTTGTAACCAGTAGGAGTAAAACTACATTTATAAGACTGCGATAGAAATTAAGAATTAAGAATTGATGATATTGTTTCCGCAAGTAAAACAAAACATTTTGAAAATAATCCTATGCAATCAAATCATGTTTCTAATAAATCTATTAAATAATAGTAAACTAATTATTTGTGGATTTAATAAATAATTATGTCAATTAAATCTTGTTTCAATAATAATTAATATTTAGACTTATGAGCAAAATGTCATAGTAATAAACTTTAAAATATTGATGTATAGTGAATATATTCATCACTTATATTATTTTATTTTTCAATGAGTATATTTTAATTCTTCTTAATTGATATAATTTTATTCTTACAATATTTACAACTCAGATTTTTATTCAGTGAGTCATACTATAAAAAATTGGAAGATTACATATATAAACTTAATATTCAAGTCTGTATAATATTTATTATAAGATGTAGGTACTGTAATGGCAATTACAAATCATAAATACCAATTTATTCATATTTATATATTTGAATACTCCATTTTTATTATTGAATGTGTTTTTCTGAATAAATTAATTTAGTCATGTAAAATTATGTACAAACATCTATTAATAACCAATATTATGTAGTTATACAGTATGCTAAAAATATTAATCATTTTTTGTATCAAATATATATTCTTTATTTTATCCCAGTCTGGAGAGATTGAGGATCTTTTTTACAATATATTATATTAATTTACATTTTTTATAAAGAAATAATATAATTAACATAATTGCATTTAAATTATAGTTCATATTTAATAATTTAATATAATTTCCTTTTTTTAATAATAATACAAGTTGAATAGTATGTGTGGTATCAGCCAAATGCAATTTGCTTCGATTATTCAATTTATGTATTTTATTTTATTTATATCTTATGTTTTAATAATTTAATATAAATTATAATTGTATGAAAAATTTAAGTCAATATAACTCATTTTTTCCCCCTTTTTTACATGTAATATTTCATCGTAATTATAACATATATATATATATATATATATATATATAAATTTTGTAAAAATATATTACAACTTGGTCTATTACGATTAAGTTCAAAGGCAAAAAACGGAGAAAAAAATAATATGTGATGCAACAATCGCAATTTATAAAAATAGTTTAGATGATGAAAATTAAACATTCAAGTTAATCAAAAGTGATTCTCAAGAATTGAATTAGGATTATTAATAGACAATATAGATATTTTAAGTTATTTACCTATGGTATATGCAAAGTAATAACAAAGAACATATTATTTATGAAAAAGGTAATAAAATTAATTTTGAAATCCAGAAAAAATAAACAACATTAATCTACAATTCATGATTACGAATTACTTGACTATGTAAGCATTATACATTTTGTTTTCTAAATAATTAATTCTTTGTAATTAATATTTTATAATCAAACAGTAGCTTACTGTTTGTTATAATTTAAATATAATTAATTAAGAAAAAGTAAAATATTGAACTCAATTATTAATGTTAATAACAATATATCACAGTGGGTATTCACTGAATCTAAAATAATTAACAATAATCATTTTATAAAATTTAATTTATAATTTTGTGCAAAAATTATAATGTTTGTAGAATATATAATAGAATATATATATATATTTTTTCAAATACTACAATTTTGTTGTTATTTATTGTTACATGTAATAATAAATATATATAAAATAATAGCCTAAATTCAATTTATATACTACCAATTGATAAATGCTCATTTAAATAATAGGACCTTCCTCAATTTAAAATAATTGCTTAATGAATACAGTATCTCTTGATTAAGTAATATCTTTCTTCCTTTAATTATATATTGTTTGATTTCAGTAACATAGTAGTGCTTCTTTTAAATACTATTGTTTTTTTATTTATTTCTGTGAATTAATGAATAATAACTTAATTTTTTAGACTAAAATTTAAATATAGTAGAAGTACACTCGATTTTTGCTTGCACTTACAAAATTAATTTGTAAAAAAGATTAAAAACCATGAAAATACTTAAAATTATGTTTATAATTATAAATATTAATTACATAAATCAATATTTCAAAATATATCCTTATATACAACTTCAATTTTTATTTATGAGTTGAAATATAATGATGAGTTAAAATCTAATTTTGTGATTACACTTTGTATTTTTATTTAATTGTATAATATTTATGATATTTATATAATAAATATCATTAATTTTATATCAAAATTACAAAATATAATTATATATATAATTATATACAATTTTAACTGCTTTTAAATTATTAACTAAATTTATTTGGAGTATTATTTATTACTGTAAATTTTAAAAATTTCAACTAACATCTTAGGTATTTTGATATTGTTTCATATTCACTAATTTCCAAATATGCTTACGTTTCGCAAAATCATATATTTCGGTTGTCTTTATTCAAAATTTTATTTTATAATTATCTATTTCAAAGAATTTATTTTTGTTACCTACTATAACAAAACTTCATTATTTAATAATACAACTATAATACAATTACTAATATAACGAAAATTTGTTAATGTATTCCATATTTAAATTGTTTCTCAGTATCCAGGCTTATTATCAAACGCAAGAAGCTCGAAAGTTTTAATTTATACATAGATTATACACGAGACTTGCCTCATCGTACGGAGCAGTTAAAGTTGTGAGTCAAATTAAAACTAACGTACAGTCGTTTGAATAAAATGATGAAGAGTATGATTCAGTTCGAATCATGTGCAATATGCTGATTTCGTCTGCTTGTGTGCGCAAACGACCTAATTTTTTCTTCTACAGCAAGAGGCGAAGTCCATAATGCAATGGACCCCCGAGACGACTGAAAACATTTTCCCAGATAGTTTCCGCAGGGGCGTGACTGCGTATCAGGGAATTTATATTTTATGTTTTCATATCATTCGTATTAATACTTATAGGATAAAAGTATTGAAAAGTATAATTCTTTTTATACCTAGATTAAGGTTGAACTTCAAACTTTACGTTTAATAAATTATATTAATTTGTTTAATTTTAAAAGAGACTAGTTTCTATTAAATGAGTAAATATAATGTTTATTTAAAATCTAATTTTGTTATTACACTTTTTATTTTTATTTAATATAATAAATATCAATTATTGTATACCAAAATTACAAAATATTCTACGAGAAAAAGTATTATCAACATATGTCTTATTGGTTCAAATTTAAAGTTGAACTATTTATTTTCAAAATCTGTATATTTTTGTAAGACATTTTCTTTGTTTTCTCTCTTTTATTAATGGAGAACATTGGAAATTAATTTAAAATCGATTATCCAAAATATCTACAAGAAGAAACAAAAAGAGTAACATGGAAAATGTTGCGTAAGAAACTAAAAATATATAGTACTACTTTCTTATTCAAATAATTTAATCTACTAAACGGAAATCACTTTTATACCCATATAATATGATTCATTATTTCATTTAAATAGTTTATTAGACTCAGTCTATAGTTTCTATAGTTTTTTCGGATACACATACATCTACAAACAACTTAGGAATATGATATAATTATATATCAATTCATAGCATACTAAAAAGAAATAAAGTTCACACTAATAAGATCCTTTCTTCATGAATTTAATAGAGATGTGCGAAGTTTTGATTTACTACGATAGTGACAAAATAAGATGCAGCACAAAATATATAATCGTATATAAACTTTTAAGCTAAAATATTTTCTTATTTGAATGAAAAAATTTATCAGAATAGACAATTGTATACTATGAGTTGACAAGAAGACTTATGATATGCGTGATTATAAAATACAATATACAATATCTACAGAAATTTAAAGTTTGAACTGGAAATATTAATAATGAATTGATGTGGCTCTTATAGCAAATTTTAAGATATACTACAGAAACAAATTTTTCAATTTATTCATTACTGATAAACGTTTTTATAACATTTTTTAATAAAACAGAGATCTAGCTTATTTTGGCGTAAATTTAGGTAGATATCTAGATTTGAAGTTTCCCTTAAAATTGAGTCGCCATTAAACTACCTAGATCTGGTACCTCTTGATGATTCATAGATTCAATAAAAAAATCAACTTCAATTTTATTTGAAAATACATCTTACCTATTCTTTAACTAATCTCATAGAGACAGAACCACAATCTGTGATAACAACTGTATCAGAGTAGAGTTGAAAACAAGACTGAATTTGTGTATACACAATAAAATTTTATATATTTATAAATACTTGCTAATTGAAAAAATATAATTTGTTTTCTTTGTAATATATTTTTTATTAAATATTTATATCTTAATAATTTAAACAGATTTTTATCATAAATACGTATATTATATCGAGTAGATCTACACATAATCCTATTGTTTTTCTTTGTTTCTTGTCAAATACTTTATAAAAACTTATATTTTAATAACCAATCCCAAGCTTAAACGTAGCGGTTAAAATGAAGAGAGTATAGAAATGATCGAGTCATTATATTGATGGTAAATCGACAGAGTCGATCTAAAAGTCTCTCGGGTTGCAACTTTTTGCAACCAGTTTAGACTCATTATTGATAGCGACTTTCACACATTCTTTATTACTCTTTTTAGCTGTCGAACGTCGTTTACTCCATATCCGTATGATTATTTGTCATCGTATCATTACGAATATCTCGGTAGATAACGTGTGAACTCATTCGTTTACTTTATTTCAGCAACGAACAAACAATTACAATTTGCTTTTTTTATTTTACTGCTATACCATATTTTACTTATTCTCTTATTTTGCATATCTACAAGAATATACAAATAATAAACTTGGCCTTGTTGAGGTAATGATAGTAAGAATTACGTAGATAATTAATAGAATTACGAAAAGCGACTCAATTATTATAAATTAAAATATTTCCAGTAAATATCTAAATCAGCTTCAAAAGAATTATAAAATTAATTTTAAATTATGTATAGCATTGATATAACTATAAACAACTTAAACGTTATTAGTTTTTTTTATAATTAAAAAAAACTTTTAGTATAATAATTATATAATTTTGATTATATAATAATCAAAATAGAAATTAATATGTATGTATATGTATATGCATGTGCTGAAAAAATTCAAATTTAATGGTTCAAAAAAATGTTTTCAAGGTTTATGTAGAATAAGTGAACAAAATGATGTCTTACATTGGTAAAGTGTATCACACCTTAATTTCACTGAGCTATTTACTATTGGCTGAATAATTATAATACATATAATATATTGTAAATAAATAATAAATTAGTGCACTATACAACTTATATTAACGTATATATTTTTTCTATTTTATTAAAAAAAATGGTCAATATAAATTTACCCGCAAATTTTATAATATATTGATAAAATTATAAATATACTCTACTGCATTATAAACTAAGTCATTGTGTTTTTCTTAGAGGTAGGATTATAGGCTATATTTTAGTACGTGTAGGAAAAGAAAAATATTCCTCATTTTGTGTGAGTTTTCAGTAGCTGCACTGTAATCATTAATAAAGTTCTATATCCGAATTAATCTTCGACACAGAGGAAAAAATTTCGAAGACCAACTTAAGAGATAACCACTCTAGAATTTTGAAAAAATCGTTTTTTCATTTTTGCTTAAACAAAGCTTTAATACTATAAGAACATTATCCAAAACTCCTCCGAACGTACTTCAATACATATCCAATAAACTCTCAAAAGGGATTTTCATTCCTTTCTATACATTTTCAGAGAAAAATCGTCAATGTTTGGCCTTTTTTTCGGCTGCTAGAGTGGTGTTACCCCTTAAAAAGTATTGTATACTATGCCTATTACCTATGGAAAACATGAAATGGCAAGACAGCTACCTGGTAATTGTTCCTATACATCTTTGTACCAATTTTTTTCAATTTTCTGGATCCTCAAATTGATGGGCATAATGCCTAGTAACTATATAAAACGATTAAAAAAATAAATGAAAAACAAGTAGGATTAAGCAATAGAAATTAATTTGAACTAAATTTCATTTAATTATTACGAAATTCTTTTTCATAATTTACATAGAACTTGATTTCATTATTTTATTACTTTATCTTATTCAGTTTCCAATTCATTTAATTATTAGCCTCAATTAGTATTTATTCTTTTTTTATAATTCTTTTCGCCTCACTTTATACAATTTTCCTTGTATCGTTTATTCTTTTTTAATACAAATTAGTCATAAGAGTAGTCATTCTTTTGCCCTGATAAGAGAAGCTAAGAGCTGAAATGTCCAGAGAAAATGATAAAACTAGATGATTGAGCCATCCTTGACATCGAGCAAGATGATGTACATACATTTAGGTTGGGGAGGTTCCTCGAATAACACTGAAAGTGGTCTTCGGTGCGAGCTTCTCTTCATTCAGTGGCATCGGTCATTTCTTTTTCTATTCTCTTAGCTTTCCTTCCTCTGCACTGAGAGCCATTCTGTCTTTGTTTTCAATCCTCCGGTATAATTACACTACAAATCAGAAACGATTCCACTACTTGGTTTCGAGGATTTTATTGGCGAAGTTATACCACATCAATAAAATGCGGTCTTCCCACTTTACCTTAAAGTATTTCTCTCTCTCTCTTTTTCTCCTATCTAGTTTACCGTGGAAAGGTGCCGGTCTGTTCATGGTGAAAATTGACAAATTGTGCGGTGGTATTGAGTAAATTCGAACGCTTCACTGTATTGAAATTCAAAACTTTTTTTAGTTCTTGTACTTAATAAAAACATATCAAACGTCTGACTTAGATTTAGATTAAGCTAATAAAATTTTATTAAAAATTGCTGTTATACAAACATAGTTAAATTATTTCTGATTTATATATAAAACGTATATAATTATTAAAAAACGTACGTTATAATTTCAAAAAAATAAATAGAAATAAAATAGAAAAATTAAGGTATTAATTGTTAAGAAAATTTAAATAAGTACAATAAGACATTTAAAAAATTATCGGAGAAACTATAAAATACCCTCTTTACCTATGGATCCTCTATCTCTCCAAGAATCTATTAAGAGATATATTTTCAGGATACAAACCACTCACTTTCGAGGGTGACAAACATAATGGCAATACTAACAAGAGTTTATCAATTTGTAAACAAATACGTCACTGCAATTAAGCCAAGAAGCATATAGAAAAATACATAATGTTGTATACTTTGTACAAACTTTATAAAGTTTTATTAAACCTTGTATGATACTCTAAAAGATGAAAATCTGACTAATCGTTTTCAAAAACCTTTTATCAAATATCATAAATCAACTTCAAATTAAGGGTTTGAAAAGGCAAAAGTTGTTGAAGCGGTACTGCTATAATTATAAAAAAATATAAAAATAAAAAAACATAAAAACAGACAAGGAACTACTACAGTGGGCTCAACGCTTGCTAATAAATGCATAAAAGTCATTTTTATTATCCAATAGAATCTTTATTCATAGTATTTCAAAATAGGATAAATATTAAAGAATATAAAATATTTTGCTAATACGTGTTACAAAATCTATTTTTAAAACATTAAACGCTTTTTTCTTATATCATTTTTCAGATTCACATTATAAACATTTTAGAGATTTTTCTTTAAGTTATTTATGGTAGAATTAATATCAAAATCAAAGTAGCAGTTTTTTGATAGATTAAAAATTTTATAAATTTTGAATAATTTTGAACGTAAATTGTTACTTATGAAAAATGTTACGTTTTAAACGCTATTGTAAAGGTTAATTATTGCTCATTTAATGCAAGCGATTTGGAAAATTGATATAACCATGAAAGAAGAATTCTGAGCATACACAGATAGCTAAACATAGGTGCCGCGCAAAGGGATGAAAAGCTATAGCATGGAACCTAACAGCTGAATGATGATAATTCGTAAACCGTAAAATGTTCTTTATTCATGGTCAGTATAAAATACACAAAAGTATATGTTAGCGCGTGCAAGTCAAAACATATTTAATAGTGGATTGAAAACTTGCGAGTGCTCTTATACTCTGCGGCTAACTAACTAAATAACATTTTCTCACAATTCACAACGTGGCTATAATACAAAAAAAGGAAGTTACTTTCTCATCTTGAATACACTTGTTAAAGGAATAAACACGTTTTATTAAGGAATATACATATTTCTCAAATTAACATATAGCGGCATCGCAACTAACCTAGAGTAATCGGTGCAAAGAATAACTGATTGAGATAGTGTTAGATAACCTTAAGTAAAATAATTTAAAACTATAGATATTGCATTAAGCATTATATGATAAATTGACGATAAAGCTATTGAACGATTTCATAATGATCTGCAAAAATTAAAAAAAAATAATTGAATTAAGAAATAAATTAGTGCCTTATGTGACGACCAGTAATAATAACAAACCAGTAATACCTCGTTACAAGTAAGTTTTAATTATTTTAGAAAATTATTTGTTTTAGATATATATATAAATTAAAAAATGTATATATATAAATAATATTTTAATTTAAAAAATATGGTAATCGTGTTAAAATCGACTTAAAAAAACGCTTATAGAAATATCCTGCTTGTAAATTTTTAACGAGTAGTACATTCCTCAATGATACCAAAAAATATGAAAATTAAAACGTATTTCATAGCAATAATTAATGTAATCTTACATTTATTTAATATAATTTTAAAAAATTGTTTCGAACAAGATGAGCGCTTCAATTTAGAATTGTAATATGTTAAGAAACGTTTTTATTCTAGTGAAAAAATTGCAGCATATTGAGAAAAGTACCTTTAGCATCAAATAACAGTTTAGTAATATATGTTAACTCATTATAATAAAAGTCATTTAAAATTGCTTAGTGTTTCAAAATTACTTTCCGAATAGAGACTGTACAATTAAAATCGTTAAACTGCTATAGTCTATAGCCGTTAAATTATTGTAATAAACTAAGTGTTGATGAGAGTTATAATAATAGTTTTGATGAAAAGGATGGGAACTAACCCCGGCTGAAGAAATCGACATATTCTCTTCACCGATTTCTTTGATTAGTTCACAATCTAGAAGCGAGTCGAACGTTCGGGCAGACCTTGTTTTTAGGTAAGACTTGAAATCACCCTAAGAAAGATGATTTGTTACTACGTTTTCTTGCGGTGGTAATGAATAGTTTCTTCCTTAGTACTCGCCCTTAAAAGAACGGTTTATAGTAAAGAGGAGAGGTGCTTCCTTAGGATGTGTAAAAAAACAACAGAAAATTTGGTTCTATCAGGAGGCAGCCAATTACAGTTCATCGTACGCCGTCTCTACTGCCTACAAGACTGACTCACGGGCCTCCGCAGCGACATCTTAGATTCTCTAAACTCGAGCATCGCTGCTTCAATTACCGCGAGACTTTGCTCCCACTTCATTGGCTCCATCCTACGCCGCACCAATACACGGGAAAACGATTTCCCACCATTCTACCCCAAGCGACACCGTTTGGTCAACGCGGGGGCGTTTGCAGCTACATTGGCGCAAAACGACGCTACGCCAATCGTCGAAAAGGACAATTTCGGCCAAAGCTAAGCCGCACCAATCATTCAAGAGATGCTTCCCGCCCGAGCAACGCCACTCCAATCACCGTTAAGGCATCCTTGCAGGAATTCACCCTTCCCTTTTCTTGGCACGCATCGCTTGTTTAAATGCTCACGATGAGTTACCTTCTCCTGACTGGACCCGCACAGTGCGATCATTATGGATCGTGTTGATATCGGTCCGCGTAAGTTTAAATATTGTTCTGTGTATAAATATTATAATAGTCATTCAGGATACAAGATCGTTTATAAAAAAATAACTAAATAAAATAAATAGGCATGTATTTATTTATGTTAAGAAGAAAAATATTAAAATATATTAAAATGAAATCCATTTTAAATTTATTATTCAAATAATGAAGAAATAAATAATAAATATTTCCTAGAAGGAAATTGAACTTCCAAATTATAAATAATTACTTATTTACAGATAAATATGATTATAATATAATTATTGAATATTTGTATAAATAAATGAAAATACAAAATGTAAGATGATACCAAAAATAAGTTTGAATTAACCATAAAACTTTTTTGTGTCTAGTTGAAAATTTTACACATTTTATATTTAACAATTAATTAGTAAATAATATTTGTAGAATAAGAATTAATTTATAAATAAGTATATATAGCAAATATAAAATGAGTTATAATTATTCTATAAAATTGCAGATTTAAATAAATAAAATAAAATAAAATAAAATAAAAATTAAGCAAAACTGAAATCAACTAGAAGTATGAAACTTTAAATAGAACCAATATTTTAATTTTGATGAAACATTTAAGAAAAAAATTAATAATTCATAGTTTATACTAATAATATTTTGGTGTATTCTAATAACTATTGAATAGCCCATAGATGAATATTATTTATGAAAAATATATATATAATAACACAATTACACTTAAATATATGAAAACTATTTTTTATAGTATAGAAAACTGTAAAGATTTGGAAAAATTTATTGTGAAATCATATGATTTCTGAATACTACAAAAAACGACACCATAAAATAAGTTTAGCAGAATATGAAAAATAGGTAACTTGAAAAAAAGATAACCATAACGCAACAGTTACTGGAATATCGATATAATCCTACAGTTTAAGTAGATTATAACTTAATTTATTGTTCTAAAGTTCAATTTACGGTGAATCGGTGTATATATAGAGAAAAATTTTATAATACTAAGATGCAGAGTAGCTAATATTTTAAATTATCAAAGTATTATATACGTAGTTTCGCTAACTTTTGACTAAGTGTTTCAGATTTATGAAACATTACTAATTTTATTTTCTGCACCTTTTCGCTTTCAAAATAAATACGAAAACATTCATCTTGTAGCCAATTGTGCCCTTTAACAGATGCTTTTAGGCATTGTATTATTAAAATATATATGTATTATATTTGTATACATGTGAAATTCGAGTATAGTTGCGCGAGTTTGAGAAAGAAGAAGTCAGTCGAAAAATCTGAAAGAGAGAGAGAGAGAGAGAGAGAAGGGTACGTGTCAGTGAATGTTTGCATGGGTTAAAAGGCTTAAATTGATGAGGGAGAAAAAATACGTTGTTTGCCTTGAGAAGAAAAAAGGCTGTTAAATATTATTCACGAGCACATTGTTAATTCGTAGTATATATATATATATATATATTATTTATTTTAAATATATTCATCTACAGAATTCCGAATATTCGTAATAAAAATAGACAATTTTTTAAAATAAAATATATGAAATTTTGATTGATTCAATTCTTGGCCAAAAGGTTTTGATTAATGATAGATATAATTCAAACTAACATAAAAAGAAAATTTTCATTAAAAATTAATCGTAAGAAACCAGAAATTTTAACCAAAATACTGACCTTTTAGCTGATTAACAAGATAATACTTGGAGAGTTAAGATATCATAGGTAACTTTACATCAAGTTCAACAATAAGATATAGAAGATTGTTTTTCTTTTACACCTTAAGTATTACTACTCATTTCTCTTTATATTAATATAACTTATATAAAAATCTATGTTTATTATATTTTATTTTATACTATTATTTATAGAGAAAATATAATATTGATATTAACAGTTTCAATTAAAAGAACATTAAATAATTTTTTCAAAGTTTGAATATCCTTCTAACTAGTATGATTATTATTTTTTTCTTTTCAATTCAAATATTATCTTGAAATTGCAAGCCTAATTTTATTGTTTAATAATAAATAATTACTTATTTAATTATTTTATGAAATAATATATCAACATAAAGTAGATATTTTAAATAGATTTTTCATATTCAATTCAACAAGTTATTGTCCTTTTTCTCATGCTTCTGTAAAAAGCACTTTTTCAATAGATTTTTAGTCAGTTTAAATTCAGTATTGGAGCTATCAGGCAAACTATTATATCTTGTAAATTAGAAATTCTTCAAACATTTTTATTTCTTCAAGAAGAATGTGCAACATTGTTAAAAGCAAAAAGGAAAATCACCATACATTTCTTACAAAGGGTGTGCCAAAAAGTAGGTAGGCATCATCTCCAAAGAGCTTTCAGTATGGTTAACCCCACTCTGCTTTGTACTCTTCTTTGTAGCTTAAATCATTTCAAACTCTTCTGACACCGTACTTAAACCAATCTAAAGCTCTTGGTTCATCAACTATTTTATTAGGTATGAATCTATATCTAAAGTTGAATGTATTTCCACTTACTCCAGTGGACACAAAGAAATTCTGTCATACTTCTATTCTTTCTCTCTTGTTCTACAGCGTTTAAAATTTATTGTTTTGTATCTCCCTTGTTCTCGCAGCAATGCCCATTCAAATTGTGTTTTCTTGGGCTCTTCTGTACTAAAAACTTTACCGTTTAGTATCTCTCTCTTATTACTTATAACTTGTAAATTAACAATTAAATAAAGCAAAGTAATGATACTAGAGTAATTAACTCACTTTTTTCATACTGCAAATCAGTCTGTTTAATACAGTTTTAATTTTGTGCCAAGGTCTGTTTATTACAGATTTTATTTTGTGTCGGGGTCTGTTTATTAAAGATTTAACTTTGCACACGAGTCTATTTTATACAGTTTTAATTTTGTGCCTGGATCTGTTTAATCTAGTTTTCATTTTATACCCATTGTTAATATTAAGTAATACATTGACAAGTATTTATTTATATACATGTAATAAACATAAAAACAGACAGTTTATTCATTCGATTGAATTCATTAAGTGATAATGTATTTCATTATTTTCATGATTATATCTTATTTCATATAAGTCACTTTGTATTTTTACATAACTTTTTTAAAGTTATATTAACCAAAACATACATTGAACTATTAGTAGAGAATCTTCGCAATCTCTAAAATTTCTATCATTTTTTACAGAATGTACTAAATTATAATGTATACAGTAAAAGAAAAATTTTAATATTAAGAATTAGATTATTATTTATTTATTATAATTTATAATTTTATAATATAATAATAAAATATAATATATTAAAATATTTATATATTAATATAATTATATATATAATTATAATTATATATTAAGATTAATATAATATTATTATAATATTATAAATATTATAAAATATATTATAATAAAATATTAATTAATTAATATTTTAATTAAGACAGTAGTATATGACTTTGCACCTACGATTACTTTTTTCAATTGCATAGAAAAGTAAAAATTGCATGATTAAGATTAAATGAACATTTAATATAAAGGAGACAATATACAATTTTTTAGGATCCTGACATAACCGTTACTAAATTTTAAATATTGAGTTATAATATATTATTGAAAACAGACTATTGACAGAAACAACTCAATAATTAATATAATGAATAATTATTTGTATCAAGTAAACCAATAGGTTTAAAAAAGGAAATTTTTTAAAGTTTTTTTCTTTTGATAATATATTTACATATACATGTTTTATTTTACTTGAATCAATATTTTTATTTTGTAATTACAGAGAAACTAAAGAAAATAAGAATGATATTCTTTTATGTTTCACTATGAAAGTTAAAATAAGGCAATGAACTATAATAATGACTGATAAGTTACTTTGATAATGACTGAATAGAAATTTTAGTAATTGTAGAAATTCGAAAAAAGTAGTGGATTTAATATATAAAATTCATTATCTGTTTCACGAATAAATGTGGATAATGTATAAATGCTTATTTAATTTCTTTGTATCTCTTTGTTATAGAATGATATCACTAATCTTATGCTAGTATAATGTAAACATAAAAATTTATATTGAATTTTTATCCCAATAGAATATTATTATTGTATATTATATCTAAAAGTTTTTTTAATTATTTTAATTAGTGTAAAATCGTAAGAATATTATTTCTACACTGTAAAATATCTTCGAATGTAAAATAGTTTACACTCTTACATTATTATCATGCAATTTATTCAAAATATTTTATTATTCTGATATTAAACCTCATATAATAAAACAATTTTTCTGTGATAATACTAACAAAACAATTTTCTTAATTTAAAATGTTTTTAATTCTCAAAAAATTAAACTGAATAATTTTGCTGATAGTATGATTTTATATAATATATTACAAGGTAACAATTATTAAAAGAATATGAAATAACCAAATGTAACGTAAAGAGAATAAAGCATTGTAGCCAGGTCCTCCATTACAAAAGTCACTTGTACAGGAACAAACTTCTTGCCTGCCACCAAAACCACCTCGTTGATAGCATTTTCCTTTATAATTAGATTCATCCCATCCACAGCTCCTAATCACTCGAGTATTGGCTGGTACTATAAAATAGAAGAAATTGGCATTTTTGAGATTATATTTTTATTATATTATTATATTATATTTATGTGTACAAATTATATTATATATTATATTTATGTGTAAAAATGAAAAGTAATCATAAAAATAAATTTCAAATGTAAAAGGTAACATTATTTTAAGAAAACTATGATATAGCCTAAAAAACTACACTTAATTTTATTCATATTTATTATAAATAAATAAAATATTTTAAATAAAATTCAGTATTTGAAGTCACAATTAATTTAATACTAAATATTCTCATAACTCTAAATTATTTGTATTATAATATATGCAATTCATACAGTATATACAATATATACAAATATTACAATACTTATTATAATACCTATAAATATGTATATATAAAATCTAACATAAATTTATCTTTTTACAATAATCTTTAATGTTTTTCTATATTATAATATTTTAGAAAAACTTAATAATTTCAATATCCTAACTGTAAAAATATTTATAATTTTTATTTAATTATTTTAATTTATATTGTTTTTATGAGTTCGTTGCTTGTTTGACCTCTGTCATTAGTATAAGTCAAGGAAAAATATAACTCCGTTTAAGATAATAATCTGTCTATTATTTAAGCGTCTGAGCTAATACAAAAACATGCGTAGACGGGAAGGCGAATTATCAGAAGAATTATTAGAACATTTAATAATCTAATATCAGTCTGATGCCGCAGAGTCAGTATCCTTGTTGATGAAATTCAACGCCCTCGTATAGCGATAGCTGTAGGATCTTCGCTGTATAACGCGTGATTCAGTCTTTATATATGCATATATCGACATCATGTCATTACAATTGTTAATGTTTATATGTATAATTATTATTTATGTGACTGAGATATTCTGTTATACATTCATCGTATTAAATATTAGTTATTAATATATATATATATATATATTAATATATATATATATTAATATGTTAATTTTCCTTTAATCGAAAACTGCAATAATATTAGATGTACTATATATCATTTCTCCTATTGTGTAATTTCCTTCGTCTCATTAGTATTATCGTATCAATTTTTCTTTAGTTTGATTATACTTTTTTTCATTGTCTTTATTACTTTATTTAACTACTTTTGTTATGATTATTATTTATAGTTTCTTCATGAACTATTGTGTTGACTTTAAATTTAAAATATATTTTTTTATCAACTTTACTTTTGCAAGGTGTTCATATTGCTTATACACCATTCGCATCACATTCTGCTAATTATAAACTCTATTTTGCAATGTTTAATGTCTCTATAATTAATCTCTCTACTTAATGTTGTATCTCTGCTTAGTAGATAAAAGAATTTACGTTTGATGTTGTATTGCTTTCCCATTCATATAAGGAATACACGGAATATCTTTAAATGATATTTATAAATACGAGAACCCGTACACTCTTCAATTTTTAACACTGCAATATACTTCAACATCTGTATTATTGTTTAATAAATTCCTCGTGCTAGATTTTATTCTATAGTTTTTTTAGAGATATAGACATATGCAATCAATGTGTGTATAATTGTATATGAATAAGAGAAGAAGACGGTTCTTACACATATTCGACGCGAAAGTTGGTATTTATGGCCCTTTCTAAAAATCTTCCTAGGCACCGAGAAGACAAAAGTGTGAGCAAGGGCAAGTTGCCATTCTGTCACTAATTGACAGGCTTTATCTATTGCCCTTTCTATCTCTTTAAATTCAGGAAAAGCTAACGTATATATGTGGTTTTTTTGTATTTTTAATTTAATACTTATATGACATAAATTTTCAACATTCAAAACGGTTTCTAATGAACCATGTCTGTAAGCGGTGAAGTTTAAAAAGAAGGAATCATGATTAGATCAAGTTTACATAATCTCATAAATATTTTGCATTTTCGCACTTAAATAATTAGGTCATTATTCCTTATTATTATGTACATATTTAGCGTACTTACTTATTTCTTACACATTCGTAGATTACATAAGTATGTAATCTAAGTATATATAATTACACTATGTACTTAGCGTTGTTATAAATAATTTCAAATTCTATACTTTTTTTATTCTGATGTAATAAAGTATAATAATAATAATAATAATAATAATAATAATAAAGCTTTTAGTTTAATTTTTGAAGTAATTGAAATATGATTTTTTTTTATAGACAAGAAATTTAATTCTTTAAACGCCCACTTTTGCTTTTGTCCACAAATGCATGTCTTCTGTAAATGTAAGCTTGTTTTTTTTTTTTTTTTTTTTCAAAATTTTACAAATTGCTTATTTTTTGCGTTCATCAATATTGGAAAACTAGCTGCTGCTAATTTATGTGATCTATCTAGATTTTATCTTTTCCGACTATGTGCTCTAACAAAAATGACCTACCTTATGATAATTCATTGAATTGTCGAAGACCTGTCGCTAATCATTATTTCTTATTACCATGCAAAATGTTTGTGTCTTTATCGCAATATCAATATGTTAAATCCATTTTTCTTCCATCTAAAGAAATAGTGTTAAGAGCCAGTCGCAGATTTAGATTCTGCTTACATGTCATGAGTTCAAGTGACAGTTGTGTAGTAATCTGGTTAGAAGTCGACACTGTGCTGTTTGGTACTTTTTAAATTATGATATGAATATAATAACTATTCACGTTAAATTAGCACTTGCTTTGTACTTGCAAACGTAATGTCTTTTAAACAAAAATTTCTATACTATTCACTGCGCATCGCATTTCTTATACTTTTTCTCGTTTCTATCGATTTCAGAGATAAAATATTATATTGTAAACTGATAATTGTACAGTTTTTGTATTCATTGCACATAATTGATTAATCTTTCATTTTTTCTAAGTCATAGCATACAGTTGGAAGATGATATTTGACAACACAAATGTACAGCGTAATTTAAGCTGATAATAATTTCTCAAATGAGTCGTACTGAATAGTGATAGTAATGTGCACTGTTCGTTTAATAATCTAAAAATCTTTAAGGTTTCTCGTGCTATTTTACAAAATTTTACTTATTTATCGGGACTTCCATTGAAAAATAGAATTTGTACTAACATCGCATTTAAACTTCGACCTTCCGAAATGTCTGTAGTTATCCGAATTATAAGTTTTACGAATTTGCTACGATTATTACTAGGTAAATGATATTGTATTCCTCTACATATAGTTTTTATTAATCTTATTTGTATCTGAATTATTAATTGTGTCAATTTATAAATATATTACAGTACTCTATTACTAATGTCAAAAATTCGTCAAATATCGTACTGTATTATTGGCCTCCTAATACTATTTGATATACTTTACAGAAATTTCTGGTGGCTTATATTTTTTATATCGCGCTTCTATCATATTTTTTGCCAGTTGTTAGATTGATTAGTCAATACGTTGCGATATGCGACTTATTATAATCCAAGTATGTTGATGACAGTTGTGTCTTATGAATAGATCGTCCTTTTATGATTTGTTTATTGATATACATTTTCTTTTTTCGTTGATATTGGTTGCCTTTAGAGCATTTTAAAAGTACCAAAAAAGACATTTTATATTTCTTTTTTATTATTATAATAACTATTATTTAGATGTTACATATTTTTCTTTAAATTAAATATTTTTCATGTAATCATTAATGTAACTTCTTTGTATTCTTTATAATTAAAGCAGTTTATTACAGAAGGGAGATTTGTTTTTATTCTTAATTATAAATGTACATGCCGATGCAATAATTAATTATGAAGACGTAAACTCCACAAGGGATACCAGAGAATTTTTATGTTATATATGTTTTCGCAACTTGTTTGCGCAAACACTGAGTAATTTATGGCTTAACAATAAAGATAACACCGTTTAAAGGCAAAATATAAAAAGCCTCTTACTAAAGTAGCTTTTCTACCGTAATGATTAAGTCTCTATTGGACTAAGAAGTCCCGTCTTCTATCATGTGCATCTATGTTGTAACATCCTTGCCTAAACTTTTCTTTAGTGCAGTCCACGAAAATGTACCAAGTCGTCTCACTATCATATGTGACAATATATTAAAACCTATTAAACTATAATGATTACTAGCTTCTTCTAAATATAAAATATGTCACTGAATTCTGGTGAACGCTTCAGATTTATATTTAAAAACTGAAAGTGATCAAGCAAGTGAATCGATTTATGAAATTATCAATCTACGGACTGCATCGATTTAGCTCTTAGCCAGTCTGTTTCAATTGTTACGATGTTTCGGAACCATAGTCTTTTAATATTTGGTATTCTATAAAATACACGATTGGTTTAGTATTATATGTAATACTACTGTTATTTATTTATTTCTCGTAGTCATAAAGTTCTTATTGTTCCTTTTAATATTAGAAAGTTTCTCTTTCTTATTTTATAAAAATATATCTATAGATTTATAATGTTTTATTCAAATTTTTTTCGACGACTACATTGAGTCATTGCCGCGAATCTTAGAAGCTTAGACGGCTCAATGCTGAAACTAAGTTCGCGTCCTGACAGCTCTCTTGCGCTTGCATAAAGATTCGCTATTTTATTCACCTTCTAGCACTCAAAAAACCATTCACTACTTGACAACCCGCATTTCTCAGGTCTTGCACATGCACTTGGAACGTGACATCACGCTACAAACTGTTCCATCTTGCTTTTGATATTTCTTCAGAATTCCTTTTATATTCTAAAATTTTTTTTTAATTTTAATTTAGAATTGGTACGCCACATATAATTTACCTTTAACATTTGAGGCAGCAATTTGGCATAGTTATATTGATTTATTATAAAAATTTTTTCTTCAATTGTAATTTAATTTTCTTCAACATAAGTCTTTCTTTTAATTAAATAATAAACAGTAGAAATAAATAAAATAAAATAAATAAATAAAATAAATAAGAAATGTAATATTATTAAATTTATTTATTATTAAAAAACGAACCTTTTTTAATTAATATGAATTATTTTAACTAATATTTCTAGTTATATTTTTATAAAATAATTATTTCTATTTCATTTATACTACATGTACGTTACAACTACAACTAATATTAGTAAAAATATCTAGTACTGTTTTATTTTCATTTATATTGTGAAATAAAATTTCATTTTATTTAATAAGTAGCATTATTTTATAAATTACCATTTACACCATATTATATACCTTAAATTTTTTTATTTTTCTAAGTCAGGTTCTAATCATCTATCATCGTTTATTTTAAACATTTTTCTATTTAATGCGAAAACAAACAAACTAAATGAATATAAAAAATGTTGACTGATTTTAGTATTCATATTCTTTTCTTTTGGAAAATTTTTATATTCATAATAAGGGTACACGAATTACATAAATTAGTAAATTTAATTACTCATATAGTAGAAGTATAGTAATAAATAGACGTAACCTGATCTGTAGTTATTTATAAATAAATTTTATACTCACATCCATTCACACTGAATTCAATAACTTGAGTTATTTTCCTACACATTGTATATTTTGAACCATCACGAAGTTCAGAACAGTCTTTTTTCAATGCGTCTGGAGGTTTATCGTCAAAACATCTACTATCTGTAACACTATTACAGTCATAACAACGGAGAGCACTTACATCTGTAAAACAATGTTATTATTTTAATAGAGATTAATTATTAATTATTGACTATTAATTTTTGTTGCATTCAAATTTTTAGAGATACTTGTTTACTATTATTTAAAGGTAATATCTTTGTATTTCAATACAATTATTTTATCAGATTGTATACAAATCTCGAATTATTTCAATAATTGTATAAATAAAACTAATTAATAAGTAACTTATCTATGATTAACTTATATAAGAAAAAGAAAATTAGTTCATTTAAATGAACTATTTTCAATTTGTAATTTTCTTAATTAGATATAATAATATTAAAATTAATTTTTTGTAAAAATCAATATTTATAGAACTGTATTAATATATAGTAGAAACTTATTTTCTAATGCTGCTAAAATAATTTTTCGTAATAGCAGTTATTGTTGAAGGCGTATAAAAACCATTCTAATATTAAAGAAGTACTCTGCATAACTAACTTATAATCAAATTTAGAGTAAACTAAAAATATGAAATTATTTTTTTCTATGTATTTTTAAGTTATTATATCTTATTAATAAACAAATATAACGATAACAGCATATAATAATTAATTTATCTTTATCTAATAATTTATTCCATGTGAACGCGAAGTATAATAAAGAGAGACATGATAATAACAGACCCTGGCACGATTTATAATCGTCCTAATATTGAAAAAAAAAACGTTCTAAAAGCTTACAAGATTCAAACAAGTAATAAAGTTTTGTTGCTATGGAGTTAAGATGAGTAGCAACTAAAAGCTAATTATGGCTATCTGAACTAGCGTTGCGAAGAGGTATATTTACCCACAATATCAACTATCTAACTTATTTAGTAAAAAAGTTATTTGTCTAATAAATATTAGCTGATATCATGTTATTTTCCATAGGCTTATGCAATATTCTGAATAATATAAATGAATATAAATAAAAGTCATAATTGTGAGTCAGTCATCCAAACATGTAATTCCACAACTTGGCAAGGCCGTCTTAGAGTCGATTATCATCACATTATAGCACTTGTAAAAAAACTGGATTAATATTCAAATTAAAAAATTACAAATTTTTTATGTACTTATCAGTATTGGGAATTACTTCAAGAATTCATAAAAGACGTCGCGTTTCATAAAACTATTTCTGATGCTTATATAAAGAGTATAAAAGGAAAAGTGAATTAAAATGGATTTCATGAGCATAAAAAGTGCAATGTTAACTAGTTCGACGATAGATTTGTACAATTAATAAGAAGAATTGGAGATGTATTTGGAAAAAAATATATGGCAATTAGAAATTATTCTGATACAAAAATATGCGTACAGATACTGCAATTATTAGGTTCTTTCATTAGATTATTGACTGAAGAGACATAAGACAAATAAAATTGATAAATTTAAGCTACTTGCAATGATATGCAGTCTGCATAAATTTCGTGTATACTTATCGCAATTAAAAATGCTTAAAGGCTCCAGTACGTTATGATTTACGATTACAAAATTCGAGCTTCTTATTTTTATTGCATGCTGATATAGGATAGGCGTCAGATATGGCGCAAATTATGCAAAGTTTCAATGCACTGAGTCAAAACGTTATTGAAAATCTCACATGAAATAACGAAGATTTGTACATACTATACAAACTATGACGATCATTTTTATTCTTGGAAATTAAAAGTAAATGCCTAAGATACATGCAAAAAATTTTATGCTACGAAGGGAATGCGAGTAGAAGTGCAAAATAATATAACTATGTACTTATAACAATCTAGTGAAGAAATGTATACAATTTTGAACAACAGTCTGAAGTATAATATACAGCAATCATTTCTATAGATACACGTAATTAGATAAGACGTCACGTAATATCTTTACCTAACTTCTGGCGGTGCAACAGTGGGTTCATATAACAACTTCGTTATTTGATGTGCGCATGCCACCAGCACTATTGCGGCTTATGATTTTTCACGGATATTACTAGTGTACATCTGTACGAATAATCACATTAACCACGTATTAAGTCACCGTTGTTAATAAATTTTTTAATTTTCTTTTCATTTTTTTTTTTTGTGTCTATGTGTAAATCATAACTAAATTTATAATAAAATTTGCATTAATCTAAAAATATCAAATGACATTGTTCTATAGAATCATATTTAAAAATATTGTGTCTTATTAATAAATTTTTATTAAAAAATAATGTAAATATCTTTTTAAAAATATTCTTATATAGAAAAACAGTAAAGTACATAACATTAAATACAATAAAATTATAGTATTTAAAAAAAAAATTTCTTTTCTTATATTATCTCAGCTAATTTAAATTTGAATAATACATACTATTACAAAAAAACATTAAGTTTATTTTACAAAAAGATATAAATATCTTTCATGATTTTTAATTTTTATTGTAAATACCTCTAAACTACTTTTTACTGCTTTGAAATTAGATAATTCAAATGTTTTAACGCATTCTAATAAAATTTTAATACAATATACAATATATATAAGTACTTTTAGTGTTCATCCTGATGTAAGCTAATATATTCAGAAGAACGATACTTTATTTATTTAGGGGAATAGATAACGATATGCGAGATGATATGCGAGAAATGAAAAAGAAAAAAATAACAAAACAGATAGTAAATGATAATTTTTAAGTGACTTAAAGCCGTTTCTAAGTTTTCTTTGTTTCTATTTTATACATAATTACAACGTCGTAAGAAAAAAATATAGTAAAAAAAAATTAAATAAATACATCGCACGATAGATATAAGTTATAAAAAGGTACAAATTGCACAAAAACATTTAGATAGGCATCCTATGCTTTAGTAACTACCTGTTGAAAAATAAGTTAACCAAGAAAATTAAATAGAAGTAAAAAGAAAAAAATTACGAGAAACTCATCAACGTACGATAAAGATAAGTATTATGCTCATAAAAAAAGAAGAGATGATGACTTCTCTGATTTGCTTTTAGCTAACAGATACTAACTGCATTAGATTTAACTAAAGAGAAAAGAACTATATAAATGAGTGAAATTAAAATCGTGATTGTAAAAATAATCAAACCATAAAAGAAAAGTACATCAATCGATAATTACGTAATCGTAGTTTAATAAGACCCAAAGAAAATTATTAAGCTCTTTGATTTTTACTGTAAATTCAATGCCTATGATTCTCTTTCAAAATAAATGCTCTAAGCGAGAGAAAAGGGAGATGCTAGATGTTTTAAAAGTACGAACTTTAAGAAGTATTGACAATTCACGTTGTATTAATACGAGTATATATCCGAGACGTGCTTTTATGTATCAGTGGCAATAGAGGATCCGGGAAGTATCCGGAATTAATGGAACTGAGGAAAAGTTAAAAATATACCGCAAAAATCTGAAGTTCAGCATGTCAAAATGACAAAATACCAACAGAATCTGGTTTCCTTTAGTCAACCAGTTGAGCTGCTAGATAAAAACCTAAATAAAAACTATTATTACTTGAAATATTTTAATGATATGTGGATATATTACACGAAGATAACAGCAGGCTAGAAAGATCTTCCCAAATAAGTAGAAAGTCGACCTGAGAATCACAATACGAATTAAAAAGGATAGTAGTCCCACTAACCTTACATATCAATATATTATAAGATATTACAGATCAATATGTTACTTACTACAATATACTTCTTTATATTTTTGAATCTAAACATGTCTCAAAAACACTATAACCAGTGACCGTGTTGTTGAGAACTACATTTGCATAAGTACTGCAATCACTCGTAACTCATCAGTGACAGTAGAATGTGGTAAGCAAGCAAAACGGCACCTGTAAAGGCTTAGATCTTCAACCAATCATCGGTGACCACGTGAAAGAACGTGAAAGAATCAAGCGCACATATGAAAAAATAATGAAATCCTGCCCATAAATATAGAACTCTTATAACGATTAAGAAACGCATAAATAAGCAAATCTTAGAGTAAAAAAGAATGATATTGGTAAAGCCTACAACTAACATCATATCACTGTGACTGCCAGCGCCATCGAAAGAAATTCGACTTCATCGAAGAAAAAATGTACTCCTGCAGGGAGATCTATACCCTAAAACACGTCATCTAACACTGTATTAAACTTCATAAGACATTAAAAAATCGGAATTATAGGACGTTCTATTTCACTAAAAAAATTAAAATACAAGATTTTTCAAAGAATTCGCTAAAGTCATTAATGCAAAACAGTGTGAAATCAAATTGAACATTAAGTATGAAATCCTCTTACTCTCAAAATCATCCACCTGAAATGGTTAAATCTTGAGTATTAATTATTAATATTAAATTTTAAAATAAAAAACAAAAGCATTAATAACGATGTAAAAAATTAAGAAAAGTAGAAGTTTTGCAAACAATTTGAAAGCTACAAATAATACTCTACTAATATATAAAATACAGTAAAGTAAAAGGATATATATCAAACAAGGCGACACAATTTTTATTTCTTTGCCTATAACACAAAGAAGCCATGTTTAGTTTCAAGGCTAAACAATGGCAAAATACAGTAAGAGAAGAAATAAAGATACTTATAATCTTAAGCTACAAAATTACTTTAAGTCATAAAGCAATTAATACAAAAACGATTTTTGCATTTAAGAAAAATCCAAACAAATACAACAGAAAATATAATAATATATAATAATGAAAACTGTATGAAGGTTTTATTGCCGCCCAATATAAACCAGATGTATACCAGAATGGGTATTAATATATAAATTACGTTAAATCTATTATAATTAGAAACAGATTCTGTGCAGTTAAAACAAAATTTCGTGGAATTCTTGTAAAACATTAATTTTAAATATATAAAAAGCTATAAATGCGTATTACTATAATTATATAATTGTATTATTATAATTGCTATAAATAGTTATATCAAATTCATATATATATACTTTTCCTTTACGCTGGTATTAGTGATAATCAAAGATCAAAAAGCAAACAATCCTAAAATTTCAGAAAACCAGTTTTTAAATAACAACGGTCTAAACTACTTAAATTGTTAGATTAATAGTCTTATAGAATTATGAGAAATATATTTAAAAAATTAATTCATGATGATTTTTATTGAAGATGCGGCTGAATATTTTGATATGAAAGACCCCTAATTATTAAAGATTTCCATATAACTTGAAGTGTATCAAAACAAAAGTAAACTATTAAATTTTATTTAATATAAACTTGGTGTTCTGTATATTTGTTGCGAGTATGTCAACGTTAACCAATTTTTATAGTTATATAATAAAGATCAATGGAAAGTAATTTAAAAAATTGCACATTATTTAGAAGTGATCCAAGACTTCGTTATTATATTCGTAATAACAAAAGTTATACTAATATTTAATTATTTAACTTGAATAGATATTTATTTTTAATGGCAAATCAATTTGTATTCAAACCACCGAGGCAATACATCTCTTTGTCAACGACCGAAGTAGAATATATCATCCATATTATGCTATGTCATAAAATTGAATTAAAGAAGCTTTATAGCTTTGATGAATTCTAAATAAAATAAAAATAGATTGTAACGTTATACCAATGATTAACAATAATTAAATGTAACATTATAATAATTTAAATCTTCATAAATATAAGAAATATATTAATGTAATATTTTATTTTTCACGCGGGTTTTCAAAATACTAGTACTCAACTCGCCGTCTATGTTCCGGCTGGATGAATTGGATTAGCTCCTTGAAAAAGGAAAATGACAATTTATGATTCTCGTAGAGCCTACGTTTTCAATTAAGTTTATCGTTCTGAAAAGAGCAGATTTATTTTGTTTGTCCCGTCTCAGCGACTGACGGAATGAGCGATGTCGAAATCCTGATGTCTCTCTTCTATTTCTTTTACCTGTAATCTTTCCGTTCTTCTCTATTGGATGCAAAATATCTCTCTTTAAACTCTTTAAGATGCACTGCCATTACAATATGAATTCGCGACGGTATTCCTTTTACTACTTTCGGTACATCAGCGATGCAGATGGATTAGTAGGCATGTGATGGAAAGAAAAAATAACGTTCGTCGAAATAAATATTTTCAACGTAAGCCAAATTAAGGGTATTTCATTTATTTTCAGTAAATTTGTATTGGCGATTTATGAAAATTAACATAGAATTATAAAAAAAAAACATTTGAAACCGATCTATTTAGTAATGGATAAAACCGTATTTTCAGATAGCAAATATATACTTAAAGTTTTTAAATACTAGAGATACTTTATTAGTATAGTAAAAAAACTGAATAATAGAACAATTAAATCTAAAGTAATTTCTGATTTACGAACCAATTGTAGTTTCTTTCTACTCACAAAAAGTTATAATTATATAATACATATAACGTTTATAAATAAAGATCTAAAATGAAAAAAAAATATCGACACAGTATTCAAATGTAAAATAAATTATAAAAGAAAGTGTGTATATATATATATATATATATATATATATATAATTAATATTTAAAAAATGATTAATAATTGTTCTGAGCTTTACCAATTCATAAGATGAAAAACCATGTTTAATATACAACAACAAAAAATAATTTATAGATATCAAAAATAATTTTCGTTAATATTTTAATCATAAAAAAAGAAACTTATCTTCTATTTTTGCTATAACATTTTAATTTACATTCTTTTAAAAATTACTACTAATATACGTTCAAAAAATATTGGTCTAAAAC
Source organism: Wiebesia pumilae (assembly GCA_018907045.1). Taxonomy (NCBI): domain Eukaryota; kingdom Metazoa; phylum Arthropoda; class Insecta; order Hymenoptera; family Agaonidae; genus Wiebesia; species Wiebesia pumilae. Next base: position 660,961 of record JACCHZ010000160.1, on the reverse strand, counting down.
AATAATTTAAGAAATATTAATGGATAAAATATATATCATATCAATTACATTATAAATATGAACTAAAAAATATTGGTACTATAATTAATTAAATTAATAATTATTTTAATTAGGATCAATTATAAAATTTAATCCATATAACAATATTAATCTAAAAGTAGTATCACGATACCATAAAAACATTGTGAATAAGATACTATAAAGTTAAAGAATAGAATAAGTTAAAATATATATTTATAGACTCAAGTATAATTATAACGAGTTTTATATAATTATAAAAAAATAATATATCATTCTATACAAATATAAAAAGACAATAAGACATTCAATTTTTTTACATAATGCACAAAAGCACGAGAAAGAAAAAAAAAGAAGGTGAGAGGTTTGTAACTTATTAAAATGTAGTGCAACAGTATAGAAGTATAAATTTAATTTAACATAAAAAAATATTTTTTATATTTTCAATTTAACATATATTTCTTTCGGTCTTTGTTATAACTATTTGAAACTGAATTATATCGAAATACATTAATTTCTTTCCTCTAGAATTAGAAATTTTTTAATTAGGATATAAGATAAAACATCACAGAATTATAATCTACATACAAACATCTATTTAAAGAAAAGTTCAAATAATTTAAAAATAATAAAGCAGTAAAAGTTTTAAAATATTAAATAAAATTTTTTGTTTTTTAAACAAGCGTAATTGATATGAATGCACACTAGACGCAATAAAAACATTTCTTCTAAATGGTCTGTAATTGAAAGTTTTTAATTGTTGAGCTTAATCTGAAATCATTAAAATACTAAAAAATAATATAAAGCTAAAGCTTTCTATAAAGGATTCGGGTTAGAATTATCATGTAAAAATAGTATTATTCTAAAAGTATAAGTAATAGTTTAATGAATATTTTAATAATTCATAAAACTTTACGTTTATCTTTTCATCTAACTCCATTTTGATATAGTTATAAATACTTCTAATCATTAAAATATTTTTATTATCTTATAAAAGTAATTCATATATCTTAAACTATAGTTTTTTAATTATATTATCTTTTATTTATTAATAAAATAATAAATATATTTATTAAACTTTACAAAATTTTAATTTATTCACATATTATAAAATGATTAAAGGTAGAATAAATAACTCATGTGATATGACGTACTGACCTTATCATGCGAAAAGGAACATTCATTTATACGAATTAATAGTAATCTTCCTAATAAATTTTTTTTCTGGCTTACGCTTGTAATAGAAGATCAATTTTTATAAAAAAAATATTAGAAATAATTTAAATAATTTATTTATAAAATTAAAACAAAAATTGAAAATTATCAAAACCAAAATATTTTAGCTATATTATTAATAGAACTTTAACTAAACTTTATTAGAATTAAAAGATTACTAATAGTTCATTGTCATGATGAATCATTGTTAATGTACTTTAGTTTACGAACTAATGATCAAACAATCAAATATTTGTGTAAAATACTAATTTTTTTCATTGTAAAAAAATTTGTGTAAGCAGATAGGAAAGTTATTAATTAAAAATTTATTAACGCTTTGAGATACTGAAATATCAATAAACATTTTCGTATGTTCAATACACAATTGCAACAGAGTAAAAAACTAGAAACTAGTTTATCCTATAATTTTTTAAGAGTTATTTTGTACATGTTTCTTATAATCAAGAATATCATAATCAATAATTAAGAAATTTAATTTATAAATGTATACTAATTTTACAATCATTTTCAAGTTTTTTAAATGTAATATATTAATATTTTATGTAATATATATAGAAAATGATGTTATATTAGTTTAAAAACTATTCTAAAAGAAATTATGTCAATGGGATAAAAAGGCTTTTCGATAATTAATTAAGTTAGAAATTTCTACTTCTTAACTTATTTTTTATTTTGGTATATATTATACTTAGTAATTTAATAAAAATTAGTTATTAAATTCAATAAAAGTTATGAAATTCTCATGAAGTGAATCCTGTGATAAATTTTTTAAAAAACTTTTCTCAGTTTATTTACAATAATTTTTAAAGCAATAACTTAATTTATAAAGAGATTTCAAAAGAAACTCCGGCAAAAGTAAACATATTCAACTGTAAGTTTAGTTTTCAAGTAATGTGAAAAATTGTATGTTAACTCACCAAGTCTATTCAATAATACGTTGCAAAAAATGAGTAATAAAAATGTATTCATATTGTTCAATTCCTTTAGTACGACAATTAAGTTTATATCAATACTGTTAAACTTTAAAAAGCTAAACTTTCTTTTTTTTATTTTAATACATATTTTAATGATCGAAATTAAAGATATACTGATCTTGAAGCTTCGGTAGTCTTAAACAAACTGTTAATTCCAGTCTGCTTCGTTGCGCTAGACCCTCAAATAAGATTCAGAAGTTTATAAATGGCATAGGCTAGTATAATGTACAGAACCATTGTAATATTAAATTGTTAAATTAATTAAAATTAGATGATGGTTATTTATTATAGAACATTGAATTTTAATAATTACATAAAAAGTAATGCAAGCATATAACAGTAAAAATATATTTAACTACAAATTAAGAATTAATTATTAATAATTTAATTTATGGCTATATATGTGCTTATGTTAAAATACATACTTATGTACTTAATAATTTTATTTTTAATACAATTTTAGTGTATCTACTAATATAAATTGTGAATATGCAAAATTTACATTATTAATATAAATTTATTACCGTACAGATGTATTACCAACAAAACGGTATTACAGTTATACAGAAATACGCTGCTTCCCTCCCCATTTGTACTTCCTGTTTCTTAATAGCAAATTCAGCAATTAATAGAAGTGTTCCTGGTACTTGTATTTCTTTTATTCAGCATTATTGGTACGATATTATCCTTATTATTCTTCTTATTGATAAATTATTACTCTTTTTGATACGAGTTATTAATTATATCGAAACTATTATTTAATTCTTTTTTTATAATATTAAAGGTTTAATTTTTAGCTATTTTAAAAATTGAATATAAATTATAAATTTACATAATTTTACTTTAATAAGAATTTTTTTACAATATGTGATAAAAATAATAATAAACGGAATAAAAAATTTATAGGACTATACTAGTTAACACATTTTTTATTTTTCACGTGTACAAATAGAAATAAATGATTGATTAAACTATTGAAACATGTTTCATTTTGTTAATTTGAATAATAATTAAATTTAGACAAAAATAATTGAAGATCTGCAGTTTATCGGAGTTAAGTAAATTTTTACAATAATAATATCTTTATGATTATATAATGATTAAGAATTCAATCATTTAAAAAATTTAATTATTTTAGCAACAAAATTTTGCGATTATCTAAAACATCTCTATATGTTACAATCTAATTATTTAATCTTATCTCTATTGAGTTATTTATTAGATCTGACTGCATTTATTTAATTAGTGCTAATTTTACTAAAAATTCTTTGGTTTCAATGATTTAAGTGTGTATTGTTGGTGTTACCGTATCTCATTTAGTTAAAATATTTGTAAATTGATTGTATAATCCTTTTTACTTAAAGTAAATAAGATTAGACAGATAAGGAAGCTGTAGCATCTTCGTCAATGTTCCCACTGATTTTCAATGGATGCAAACAAATTCTTTCCCACTATCCTTTTTACATGACAGTAACACATTAAAATATTTAAATTTTTTTATAGGTTGTTATTATATATATTCTATGGACTATAACAAATTTCTTAAATGCTGCTACAATTTCATAGAGATCTTAAACGGATAGTACTTATGTACAGAAAAATTATCGATAATTTTTTAATTTTTGCCCTAGAAAAAAATTTAATTATTTTTTAATATCGTAGAATAACTGTATGTATAGTTAAAAAAAGTATAAGTAAAAATTTGAAAAAGATTGTAAAGATATCGAGTTACAAGAGAAAAAGTATGATATTAAAGATAAAATTACGTGTAAATTGTTTATCAAATATCAATTATTATTCTATAATTAATCTAAAAATATACACAAAGTTCAAAATGAAATTTTTTAAATCTTTTGTCAAAAACATCAGATGAAAAAGTGCGTATAATATTTAACATAAGGTACCTATTCTTATTACGCGTGATTAACATTTTTATTTACTGTCATTTTATCAACTGAACTCTTTTTACCCAATAACGACTCTTTTGTTTACATTCTTTGTCAATTAAATGGTGCCTTAAAATAAATGGAAATTTGATTACTTCTAATTTTTATGCAGTTCTTCATTATTAAGGTAGTATTAAGAATTAGTCTTGTAAATATATTTGCCAGAATTATCATTATAATTTTTTGTTTTTTACAGTATAATCATATAATTTTATATTATTAATAATATTATATTAATATTGATGTTATAAATATTATTTTTAATATTTTTATAAATATTTGATAAAATTACTTTCTTCATATTAATAATGTATCTTTATAATATTATTATTCTTAATAATACCATTTTTATTTTTTTCACAAATATTAATATTATTTGGCATCGTTACTTTATAACTAATGAATCTGTTTAGATTTTTCTTAGATAAATTATTTTAATTTTATTTGTTATCATAGAAATTTCTTTTTATGTAATTCTGTATCAAAAAGTATATGTAATTAAGGCGGTACTATAACACAATCAAAAGTAAGAAGAAATTGTAATCGTGTAAAAATATATAGCAACTGTTAAACATTTTATATTATTTGCACATATGATCTATACTCAAAAAACGCCATTAAAGCTTTTGCACTTCCAGCGTCGATATCGCTATAAGTGAACCACATCGGTCGATACTTAAAATTAGAATATATAGGGTCAATAAATCTCTATTACTACAATATTAATATATATTAATACAAAAATATTAGTCTAAGAATATTTAACTGTAGCTTGAGAAAGAATGAAATTTGTATTGTGTATAATAATGGTTGAAAAAAATGTATATCATTGAGTATATTAAAATGCTTACATTTTATTTATATTTTCAAATATATATGTTATAATTATTTTTCCAGAAATTTTTAAAATGATATACAATAATACGAGTGTTTAATTTCCCCGTTAAACAATAATAAACTAAATTCTCTTAGCAGTTTCATCAATAATTAAAGAAATTTGAAAACATTAAATGATAATATTCTGCTTTGTATAAAAAATAATCCTGAACTAACGATGAAAGTAGAGAAATAAGCGGAGGAAAAGTAATATTAGACTTAAAAAGAATATATCCGAATAAAATTAACATAGACAAATAATAGATTACACTTGAAATCATATTAATAAGGTATTACCCTTATTTTCTAAATCGCTTGTCATCGTAAATTATACATTATTTAAATTAAATGGAATAAATAAAAAAATCTTATATAATTAACAAGATTATATGTCGAAAAATTCGATTAATTTATAATTCTATTTTCAATATTATACATTCATAACAAATAATTATTTTTATAATATATATATATATATATACAGAGTTAATGGTTACTTGTCCGCTTAAAAGTGCACGTACTTATTCGCAAATTTATATTTTGTGTGAAATAAGACTATATTGTGTACATTTTATTTTGAAAAATTTTCTTTAATTACTGTACTGTACAATTTTAATATATATATTTCTTTCTAATAATATTATAGTAAAAACACTCGTAATCTTAATAATATTTTATAATATTTATTGATTTCAATAAAGTTAAAACATAAATACACACTTTATCTAAAAACATATAATACTATTTTTAAAATAATACATATTAAATTCTCACACAATAGATTTTTAGTAGTTCCACCATTTTTAAGACAATTGTTTTTCATTTCAAAACAAAGAATATAAATTTTTATTATATAAATTTATAATATATAATATAAGCAATATAAATTAATGACTTCTCGAGCTACGACAATCGAAATAACTCAAGTTAAAGCTTAGCCTAAAAGCAACTGCACTATACATCCAAATAACCATTGAATTATTACCAGTATATTTACCTGGATACTTGCTTCTTTCTATTTTTAGAAACCCTACATGTAGAGAAATATAAACTCCATTTACCGATTCAAACTTACTTGGCATACATGACCATGTATAAAAGAATGGCTCGACGCACGGGTTCACCGTCGCTGTACTCTTAAAAATACAATACAAAGTACTTTCGTATCTCGCTCCATAGTCACACGTATAATTATGCACTTGACAAATATAGGTATACACACACTTAATGTTTCTAATGTTCCTAGTCTTCTTCAGCGATAGATATCTCTAGTACAGGTTAATGCGAATTATAAAACAACAAAAGCAATTTGCTGCAAGAGTTAAAGAAATTATCATAAATGACATGGAAGAAATTGAAGGGAATGCACTAGAATTTCAATGTTTATATTACTGTATAATATATATATTTAGTTTAATCAAAGGCAGTTCGTGTATAAGATTTCCTATTGAAACTGAAAAAAGCACGCATGTATTAAAGACCAAAACAATGATAGTGTTTCAAATAGGAAATATAAACAGCATTGCATCCTTTCAAGGATATAAATAATGTTGCAGATTATTTTAAATTTGTAGAAATTGTAGAACTTGTAGAATTTAAAATTTTACTGAAATTGTCAAATATGAAAATTTGATATAACAAAATTATATATATCCATTATTTTGTATATCCTAAAAAAGAATAGAAGAAATTTTTGTATATGATATTCACATATAACTTCTTCAATAAAAAGAATATAATAATCTTCTTTTATTATAAGATTATTATATAAATGAGGATGAAGGCAAAGAATCAATACCTTCTGGTGATTATAATGATATTTTAACAAATTTCATTATATTTAGATTAAAGAATTAATGCATCTCAAATCATGACTGATTAATAAGCACAAAAAAAATGTTTTATATGAGATAGATATTTGTATTATTTTTATAGTGATGGTAATACGAAGTTGATTATGGAATTATAAATAAAATGATATATTAGAGATTGAGCAAAATTTTTTAATTTAAACATTTCCGATACAAAGAACTTATTTTTTAGCATATTTTTATAATTTGAATTTATTTATTAAGAAAATAGCTTTAGGCTATTTAAAAATGTACTTGACTTCTTCCTCAGACTTAAAATAATTATATTTCATTTACAAAAAATATCGAAGGCAGCTTTATTAATTTAGATTTCTCAGTTTACGTTATTTTTCCTTAATTCTCTCTGAGTAGGACGGAATTAAATTGTTTCCTTCGCCCTAAGAAGGTCGGAACTAAATTATTCTGTTCGCTCTGGGAAGAACGGGTTAACGTCAATATTCAGGGTCGTCTGGATAGGGAAAAAGCATCGCATTTTAGTGCCGCAAACGCAAGAGGCAACACTAGCAACACGTTTCCACAACTAGGATTAATCATGGGTGGTTGTGGACAATATATTTATATATTTATATACAATATATACAATTAATATTCGTTTTATTAGTTATTGTATTATAGTTGTATTATTAAACAGTGTATTTTTGGTATAGTAGATAATAAGAGTAAGTTCTTTAAAATAGATAATAACAAAATATAATTTTGAATAAAAGTATATGATTTTGTCTACACATACGCATATTTGGACATTAATTCAAAGTTATAAATATAAGGTTCTATACTTTATTAAGTTTTTGTAGTTGAATCTTTTTCAAATATATACATTGAACATAATCACTGTAGAAGATTAATAAATTAGTATATAACACAAATTATTTTCCGTGAATAGTGAATATACTATGATGTCTACAATCAATTATACTATTTTGAATATGAAAATTAACGTATTTTCGATTTATTATTTGATACTGAAAATATTATAGTAAAGTTCATAATAAAAAATTGAAAATTCTTTTTCTCTTTGAATTTTCCAAAATTTAATGAATAATGTTTTACAAAATATAACTATTAAGAATTGAATTGATTTATTTTTAGTTTGGGTATAATTTGAAATCGTGATATGATTAAAAAATAACAAGATAATTTTAACTCAGTTCCGTACATATCGTTCGATTATGTCGAAACGTCTATGATAGTCCACCATAAAAATAATAAAATGAAACTTATTTATTATGAGATCAAAAGATAATCTATTTAAAAAATATATTATTGAATTCGAAATAATATTAAACTATATATAATCTTAGTGAAATTATTGAAATGCTAGAATCAAAATATTTTGAGAAATTGAATAAAAAGTTTGCGACAATAAATAATACACATTCAAATAAATTTACTATAAGTAATTTAAAAATAATTAAAATATCCAAATTTTTTAAATTACTCGTTCTAAATTTTAAATTAATTGTGTATGAGATGCATAATTTTCTTCAGAAATAACAGTGATTTAATGTAACGATTTAAATTATGGTACTTATAAATGTTATTCAATCAATAATTCTGATAATTCTTTAAGTCTTTTTTTCAATTATTTTCTTCAATATCTCTGCAGTTGCTATATTACATCGAAGAAAATATGCTTACTTTGTTTGTAAAATAGTAAGTTATCGCGTAAGTATCAATAACACACGGAGTGCGGGATATGCCGACAATAGGCTTTATAACACAACAGCGAAAACTTAGCCAACCGTAACGCTGCTAATAACGTTTAGTAGTGCGTGTACCAGCGCATACCAATATACCGTACGGCGTTGAGAGAGTTCAGACTTACTGTTTTACCGTTTCAAACTTACTTGGCATACACGACCATGTATAAAAGAAACTGTACAGCATACCTCGCGACCACCATTCTGCAATTGCTCGATTTAGCAGCCTAGAACAGCCCAGGCTTGACTAGTACCTACTCGTTCATACTTTCTACATTATTCAACTTATATTCTGACCGCACTTCTCACCGCACATTATTTGTCGTTCATTGTACCTCTCGTTGCTTCTCGTTGTTCGTTATTTAACATACATTACTTTCTTTCTGTCTAATACCATCTCATTCTCTTCGAGAAACTGAACAATAAAGACTACAATTTGTTACCGAAGGTGAGAATCGAGAATATCAAAACAACCGTTAAGGAATATGACGTCTTTTCTAAAATATCTAGGGAAATCCAAATCTACACCATTCTATGACTCACTTACAATATACGTCAAAATACAAAACATCTGCTATCCAGTTTTAATAAATGCTTTGTAAATTACGTCAGAGCTCTTTTACTATAGCGAGTTTGTTGTTTAAATATTTCCATTTTGTAGTTTTAATACTAGCGCAATAAAGTAAGCAAGGATATGGAGAAGAAAATAAAAAAATCAGAGACCCAGCTATCTCTCTCGATATTTAATATAGTATATGAATTGTAAAAATCAAGTTATTTGTTTTATTACATTTCGTTTGTTGCTAGGAGAATATCAGTAAAATGTGCAAAATAAGAACCGATTAATGAACAAAAAAAAGTTGAGCTTAATTTTTCTAAAATTCTATGCTAATACCGAAATTAAACATAATAAATCATTTACAATTATTTATTCTATTTATATAACATTATAAGAATACGCATAACATCTTGAAAATGAAGCTATAGTAAGCATAGCTTTGATTGGAATATGTCAAATCTTTTAGAAAATTAATATTGTAAGTACTATAAGAATAGTATGAGTAGAATAAATAAAATAAATAGAAACTCCTGTATACTAATAACTGCCAAATAATACTCTTTTTATTCTGGCGATTCTAGCTAACAGCAAGGAATGTATTAGTTAATCAAAATGTGCGACACAACGCAACGCATTTCTTTTAATCAAATACGATCGATGTATTCATACAAATGCAATATTATTTATATATAATAAAGAATTTTCTAAAATTATGTTTATATATATATCTAATTAAAATTATTTTAAGACTTTATTTAAAATTAGTTGTAACAAGTCTTTATTAGTCGACGTTCATTTAATATATTTGTTAATGTACAATGTTTTTATATTTTTCTATTTGATTAATTTTTTGAAGGTAGTTTAAATTAATACATAATCATAAATTTAAATAATAAATAATGGAACCATTAAAATAACAATAATTAGTATTATTTTCATCTCACTTTTTTAAGTAAACATTATAAATAATTTTATTTAAACATACACGGGTAAAATATCAAGCGTTAAACGCGAAATAACATTATTTCTAATAGTGGCTCGTGTTGTACGTGAATTCTTGATTATTTGAAAAATCATCATGCGGCAATCGTGACATACAACTATTAATACTTCATTAACATGTACTGTATTTTGATTTTTATTTGTTCTTCCAATAGTTTCAAGCGTTGTTATATTATCTAATTTAGATGGACTTCCAAGAAACTTTCGAGTATTTCTATATAAAAAGTTATAAAATTTGATTAATGATTAAAATTATATGAAAATGATTAAATCAAAATTGTTTTAGAATATTTTAATTTTTTCATTGTTTTTGGTTTAAAAAATTGGAAAGGTTTTAAGACAACTTCGAATTGATTACTTCATGTTATTCTTTGTAAATAAAGTTTTATATTTTAATTAAATTTAATTAAGTTAAAATAAGTAACAGTAAGAAACTCGAAATGAGTTTCTAAAAAATATTCTTAAAATCACAGTTATTGTAAGTGAAAATACTTATGAAGATAAAAAGTCTAATTAAGTAGTATTTTGGTAGATACTAGTTACGCAATAGCATAAAGTTTTACAGAGGGGCCATCATCCAATAAACAATTTGCCCGTTACAATTAAAATTTAAATTAACTTAAAGCAATTGAAACAATAAAAAGGATTTGTTAAAGACATTGATATAATTATTATTATATCAATAGTATTAAAAATAGTAATAAATTATTAAAAATGTCTTATAATTTTATCTAAAAATAAAATCTAAATTGTATTTAGATCTATTATAATCATTAATATAATAGATCTTAATACAAGATTGCAAAGTAGTTCAGAAAAAGTTGTATACTATATTCATATAAAAAAACATAATTAGAGTTCTTAGTATTGTTGGTTAAAGAAATAGGAAAAGGCTTACCATGTGCATATAAGTTGTGAATTCTACGAGGATTTGATATATTCTACAAAATTTACGTAAAAGAAAGCCGAGACAATAGCCTAAAGCGCAGAAATTTTTCGATCCTATATTTATGTAAGTATAGTAATATTTACAGATCACCAATCTATAGTTTTACTCAAATCAGTTAAACTTAATACAAAGATACAGAAATAGCGTTTCAAATTAAGCGGGTTAAAAAGTAAAATCCCATTGAAAATCCATCGATACCATACACCGAATTGAATAATAAATCACCAAATAAATAAAGAATTTTAACTAAGAAATTATAAATCGACGTAAGATGTAGTGAAGGCAGTTTTAGAGAAAAAGACGAAGTCACTAATAATAATGACTCAGAGAACGATAACGTCGATAAATTCGATCCAAAACCGATATTTAATAATATTATCAAAACGAAGGGATTTCATTTCTAGAAAAAGTTATCCATGTAACAATGAAACCGCAGATTTGTTTAATTTTAACAAAATTTTTGCTAAACAAAATTTGCAAATAACTAAAGTAGCAGAAACTAAAGGCAGAGGTAACAGATACCTCATAAGCCTATACCTCCAAAATGAAGAATGCAAATCACCGATAATCTTCTGTTACGTCCATGACGTAAATGTCCCTTTTAGGCCTATACAGTTAAGTATACTAACCTGGGATGATAATTTATTGTAGATTGAGCAAATAGAAAAAATTAGTTTTTTTTTAAGCACGCATTTGAAAAAAAAATATATAAAAATTTACATTAATAAAGACTCATCATATAAGGAGTTATAAATTTTTGAAAATGCCCGTTTATAATGTCTTAAAGAATATTATTTGTTAATATTTTTAGTAACTTGAAAAAGTTTTATGAAATCTATTTTATAAATTTAATTCTGTATAAACGCATTTAATATCTAAATTATTTTTTATGTATCACATAAATATATTAAATTCATTATTTTTATCTGAGTTATCTAATACAATCAATATGTATATATACATCAACATAAAAATTAATTTTCTTTGTCTTATTAATTTGATTTATATTTATTTAATTTTTCATTGAGAATGTACAACCTTTTTTATAGCGCAATTTTACTTTTGCGATGTTTAACTGATATCTCTTTAATCTCAGTATGTAATAAAAATTGATTAAAAAAGACTAGGTAGTCAAGAATTAAGTTTATTGTACTTTTTTTAATGATATCTTATCTTTATTATAATTCTGTTAATATTTTTAAAATTTTTAAATCGTTTTTATAGGAGGAATAGTGAATCTATTCGCAAATTCGATTTTGCTCAATTTAGGTATTAACATGGCAAACATTATTTGAATATTATGATACTGACGCGCACCGATATGACCACGATCCATGTGACCGCGCCATGCGGATTCGGACCGGAGAAGGTGACTCATCGGGAGTCAGTAAACAAATGTAGCGACGCCTGCTGAGGGAGGGCCCGGTATTTTTCGCCAAGACGCCACCGCGGTAATTGGAGTGGCATAACTTCGACGTTTGTCATGGCGGAGAACGCCTCCACGTTAATTGAGCGACGTCTCTTGGGATTGAAGTGGCGGGAAAACATAAAATGTTTTTTTACGTTTCACGCCATTGGCTAGTGATATAGTTTTCGAACCAAAGAGACGGAGAATGTTATTCGTCGATTGGAGCGGCAATTCTCGGCATTTGAAAACTTGATAAGCACACGCGGAAGCCCAAATACAGTTGTGTAGGGAACACGAAGGAGAGAGACTGGACCTGCCAAAGCTTTTACCGACTGACCGGCTCACTTCTTATTTCTTAACGTAGAAGTTTTCTTTTCTTTTCCTTATCATTAGCAAGATATTCTCTCCCTCCTATACCATCCGTCCTTTTTAGGACGATTGACATAGAACAAACTACTCAGAAATGGAGGAACAAATCGCCCTTTTTAGGGCGATAAGCAACATATCAAATCCGGCGGATCTAAAAAAGAAAGGTTAGCCGGTGCGATCACCCGAAAACTGCGCACAAGGATGCGTCAACTATTAAAGTGGAGAAATCCGTTGATAGAAGACGAAGGCGAATCTCCAGGCGGAGGGGCTTCGGTCTTTTTTATCAAAACGTACTCAGGCTTATACAAAATATTACATCGAACAAAAATTCATAGATGTATATTAAAATAGCATTCGCTATTTTAAATGTTTTGAAATTTTATAAAATACAATAGCTAAATAAAAATATTTCTGTCGTGAATATAAATGTACAGTTTCAATTTAAGAATTTACCTAAGAGCACTTCGCAAATTATATTCTTAATATATTATTTATAAATTTCTTATGTGTTTATGATTATTAACCGATTATATTTAAATATATTTTATTTTTCAAATTGCTTATAAAATTAGCTGACAACCTTATTTTAATGGAGAAAGCCGAAGTGGTAAAATAAACAAGCGAGAATTTTACTGCAAACGAAAGTTACACAAAAATAGAAATACTTCAACTTGAAATTAAAGATAGTTTATTTTCAACCAAATATGATCCTGAAATTTCTTCTAAATAAATTATCTCATTGTTTTTAAGTTAATTTCGCTTATTATTTTTAGACATGTAATCGAAATATGTGTTCAGCAGCACTACAACATTTAATCGTTAGTTTTATAACAGTTTTAAAGAAATTATTTAATTTTAAACCAGAAATTATCGTAGTTCTAAAAATTTTACTGCCTTATAATCTATTCAGATATATTATCATTAAACGTGATATACAATTATTTATATTTTCATTTAGAAAACTAAAACATTATTTATAAATTTTAAACTGAAAATTTGATAATTTATTTTTAAAGGATGTTTGTATAAAAATTGAATAAAGTTATTTTATTAAAAATTTTATTACGTACATAATAAATTTCTAAAAATTATTATTACAATTAAAATATAACTAGTAAAAATATAATTCATAAGTTAGAAATTAATTTTTTAAAAATACCAAAAAACATTTTTTATGATAAATATATATATAGTTATCCTTCATAGCATTAATAAAACATCCTCTAATTGGCGTCAATTATAGGGACACGCAATGTTAAGATGAGAAAGGTCACATAAACACAACGATATCGCCGCATGGAAACAACAAAATGTGAATTTGGAGAAAGCCGCGAGAACATTCAAGTCAGGCGGACAAAAAGTAAAAATAGAAAAAAATGACAAAAAAAATGAAAAATGAAAACAGGAAATGCGGCAGCGAAAATACTGCGACAGTAGGATTTTCTTGTCATTACAATTTGAGTCAATTATTGTGGAATCGCGGCGTCACTTCTATTCATAAGTGAGTTGAATCAATCCGCATTGCCTTATTTTGTATGTATTTGTACTCGTGGCTTGCAGCTTTGCGTGCAAATAAATCCGTCTATAATAACATTCTTTCTTATCACTTACTTAATTCGCCCATCTTTATGCCAGTATTCTTTTACGTGCAAATAAATCCATCTATAATAACATTCTTTCTTATCACTTACTTAATTCGCTCATCTTTATGCCAGTATTCCTACGTTCCAGAAATTCTAGTTTGAAACCGAGTCAGCAAGTATATTAAAAATACGCTTTGAAACTGGGATACATCGTAGAGTATCCAATATTTGCATTGAAGTGTTATAAGATTGTTTATAATATGGCAACAGAAATTTCATTACAATACGTGAATATATATATATATTAATTTACAGTCTACGTACAAATTTTATAATATAATTTCATACAAAAAATATACGTATACGTAACAATTAAACATATATTAGTTTACTAAAAATAATATAAGTAGACAATATATGATTTTCGAATATTTACAATATGATTTACAACAACTGAAATTTGTATTAGTAGTTAAAATAAACAGAACACTACTAATTTCCCTTTTTGAAATATAGAAAATTATAAAATTACAAATTGTTTGCATTAATTCTTCAATTTCTATATGCGATCAGATAATCAGATGAGAAACCCCGAGAATTTACAAAGTTAAATGATTCACGAGACATCGTGATGGTACTAAATAAAGTGTAAAAGTAAAAATCATCGTTGGAGAAAATATTGTGAAAATCCATTCTTGTGTTAAGAACCACATTATCTCTGATGATGGAGCAGCTATATTTCGAATTTTTATCCTTATATAATTCACTTAAAAGCTACTGAAAAGTACAGAAAACCACCGTTTATTAACGTTAAAGCATCAATTAAACTCTGTCATTATTAACATAAGACTACGAACAATATATGGTGTTTCAAAGACTATAACAAAGATTGGTTACTTCTCTTTGAGAATATATTATTTTTACAATAAGAATAAATTTAACTGCCAGGATTAGTTACATAGAAAAGAATATCAACAAAATACCAACATGTGTGCCGTATCAATAAGGCGAAGTCTAGTTCAAAATAATAGACTTGAAATTCTTGGATAAATAGAAAATGTGTTTTTATGTTTGCCATACAAACGTCTGTAACTGCATTAATAATTTCTTGTCGCAAAACTGTTCCTTTAAAGTTATATCCTAACATATTTTAGAGATTAGAAATTATAGTGGAGCTCATAACTAATTAATAATAAGTTACCGTTATATTAAATTGACTCAGAAAGTACTTTTCATTTCTTTTATGAAGATAAGGAAGGTATGTTCAAAATACTCATTTTTGCAGCTAAAACCCTTTTTATTAGTGATAAGAAAATTAAGCAGTTACTTAGTGAAAAAGTACTTGGCTGAAATAATTAAATTGATATTCGATTGCAATATTAAAAAATATTGTACGATTTACAATAGTTATTATACAAACACATAGCAGAGTGATGAGTGAAATATCAAAATCTTCTAGCTTAAAAAGTCTTAAAATATAAATTATTGTCTAGCTCTAGACATTTAGAATAGCATGAATAATAATGAATAACTAGAGAATCTCAGATGTATATACATTTCTACAATAATTATGTCATCTTTAAAGTAGAGCGCTGGTAAGTCTAGAAAAGGTAGACTAAGAACTATCTAAATAAAATGTGATGCAGACCAGTAAATAAAATGAAATATTTCTAATTTTTTAATAAACTGTTGAGAAGAGTTATTCTCAAAAAACTTTTGAGAATAACTGTAATACTTTAACATCAACGGAAAATTAAAAAACTACACAATCTATCCAATCGTACTAAAAGTTCAAAAGGTCATAACGGGAAATAGAAAAGTTCAATGAGTCACAAATATCTGGCTATAAATATTTTCTCTAGCAACATATAAAACAAGGTTACTAAGGTACAAACAGCAATCTATGTGTGGTGACACCTTAAAGCAGAAAAGAATAAACTAACAAAATACACGAGTTTATCAATGATCAACTATGGTTATTAATAAACTATGGTTTATTCATAGTTTATTAATACCTCCGTGATAGGTATAAGAGACTTAAAGAGAAAAAATTCTTAGAAGATGTACTATTATTATATGTACTTAACTGATTGTTTAAACGTATTGAATATTACCATCTGTTTAATGATAAGATAGTTCGATTTATTCTGAATAATAAGTGTCAAGGTAGTTCAATATATACACAGCAGGTGGGAGAACTCCCAATATTTACGCAGAACTTATAATCATGTATTACAGAAAATTAAAAATAGTCATGTCGTTGAAAATATAATTATATTTAATAACCAAATGGCAATATAGTCGAAATGCCTTTAAGTCCAGAGAAAACTCATTTACAAGTTTTCGTAAACATACATTACAATAATAATCCTACAAAATGCAATCCATTGTACTTTGTCATACCAGCACATTACTTATATATTATTATATTTCATAGCAATTGTAATATTTTCTTTCGTGATATATTTATATATAAATTCAACGTTGAAAACTTTATGTCGTATAATACAGTGACTTTTTCTATAGTTACATAGTTATTGGATTACTCAAGGAAAAATAGTCTATAAAAGAAATTTCCAAATTTTGAGAGCCAACCATTATTTAGTAAGGATCTCTTTTACCAAACCAAATAAAATCATCTTTGAATGGCTAGAAGTGAAACTTTTCAATAAATAAATATAACCATCTTCTATAAGTGACTTTTTCTACAAACACTTGCTCTTTATAGAACGTTATCTTTTTAGACACGGAGGATTTAAATATCTCTGGTAGACAATCTTCTTTCGTGAATTTGGTTGCTTTTCAAAGTTGACACAAGCATCGGCTTAGTCATTGCTTTGAGTTCAATCTACTACAGATCTTTTGGTGTTCCTTACACTAAGTAGATTTTATTAGAATTCTTTATTTTAAGGTTTTACTTATTTTAAATGTTTTAATAATTTTTATAATTTTCTTATAATTATTACTTTTTGGTAGGTGAAGATGAAAATCTGTCACAAAGAAGACTGCTAATGCTTATACAAATTCTTTTTCCCTTAATCCCTGCTTGTAATTATTTATAGCCAAAATTTACTCCTTCGTTGCAAAATTTTTGTAACAATGCTTGAAAATTCTCTTTGAACCTTGCAATCTGAAAAATTGTCCAATAAGCTAAAACTTTATTAAATAACAAATGACTTTTTATAAGAAATAAAAATGTTTTATATCACTCTTTCGTAACATAAATATTACATTTTTAATATGAATATTATTAATAACATAAAGTTCAAATATTTTTTATGTGGGTAATAATATATCTTATTTTTTCCTCTGAAGAATTTTACTGCAGTTAAAAAAATAATTATCGAGCCTTTACAACTTTGCTTTGAACACTTTCAAGTGTTGACCGATTGAAAAGTATTGGATTATATTTGTGTAACTAAAAGTAACTCGCATCTGCTTGGAAATATTTTTGATAGTTCATTTTGATTATGGCCTAGTAGTGTTTTTTTGGAAAGCTGTACTGTACAAGTACATAAAAATTATACAAGAGCAATAGATTTTCCAAAAGAAAAAATTTTGCTTATAATATAATATGAGTCATTTATACAAACAGACATTTTAAATGATAAAATTTTTAGAGAAGTGGTACATAAATTCCAAAATTTTGTACTATATTACCTATATATTATTAAATTTAGATTACTATTATCAAATTACATTTCTTTTCAAATTTAATCATCGTACAGTACCATATTAAATTTTGTAAAAATAGAATTATCTTTAGTCATATAAGTATTGAATATTTTTTTTAAAAATTCAGAAATTTAAAACATTACAGAATCTATGTTATTAAAATTGTTAAGGAATTTTATTTAGAAATTTACCTTCTTGTTGCTGGTGAAAGTGGTGTTGAACAAATTGAACTTTTAGACCAGGAGCTTTTAGAAATTTCAAAATACAATTCAGCAGAAGATAACGAATTAGGTAATCCTGGAGATAATAATGAAACTGGAACATTTGCAAAATTATCAGTAGGAATTTTCATTTTAGAGTAGCACTTTACGCAAACAGTTTTTTGACAAAGTCGACAATGTCGACCCCAAGGACCCAGTAAACCAAATCGAGTTTTAAGACATAAGAAACACACTCGCCGTTTTTCAACATCTTCTTTCACATGACCTTCTACCGGTAGTGATTCCAACTCAGCCCTTGTAAGAACGCTACGTATATGAACTATTTCTCCTAGTGTCAAAGAAAATTTATCTTTAAGAAGCATATCTCTTAAATTAGGATACGTACTCTGTAATTAAAATATCACATATTATCACAATATATAACTTTAACCTTTTCTACATCAATTACACTCCAAAAAATATTAAAGGATACATTACAAAAATAGAATTCAAATAAAAATATTAAAAATTATATTCAAAATTTTAATAGATAATCAATCATTTGGTCAAACCCAATAAAATTTTGTAAAAAATATACCTTATCGTTTGTAGCAATCTTCGTAGAATTTAAAGCAATGTCTTCTAAACAATTTCGTAGTTTTGGAAATTTAATCTGAGAAAACTTTAAATTAAATTCTTGTGTTTGTTTTAAATTATATTTAATCGTTTGAGGATATATATCTGCTTGCTGATTATTATGATTTTCAAATGTCGAATATGTTCTATAATTATTAGTGGTTAATGAAGAAGATAACAAATGTTTATAAACTTTATTTTTACGATCAGAAATTTTTCTTGTAGGGCATTGTATTGCTAAATCATATGCTAAAACATAAAAATTACAGGAATTATATATTTTATTAAAATAATATTATAAGGATCATATTTTCATTTTACTTTGAAACAAATAAGTAAATATAATATTTATATATTACATATGCATGGAAAACACACACGCATTTGCATACAAATGGTATAATATTATATGTATATTTAGAGTATAAAATATCAAGATACAATCTAAATCCTAAATTGAGTTTTTATAACTATTTAGTAAATTGTCAACACTGGTATATAATTATTTGCTGAAATATGTATTTAGTTTTCGTATTGAATTCACTTAATATTAGTTTCCGTTGTCAGTTTACTCCAAAAATATTTCACAAAATGTGGAATTATTATTTAACTAATATTCCAATTATGGCTTTGCTTTGATTGTGCATTGAAAACATTTATATACTAATGAAACTAATAAATTCATAGAGCTTAGGTAATTTCTTCATATGCAGGATTTATGGGTTTTAAAATATCCTTAGAGATGATACATGATATATAAGTTTATAAATAATATAAGCATAATCATACTTGTAATCCTGAATTTCGCTCTTCACTTTGAGACGTTGACAACTCCATGCTTTCTAGAAAAATAGTGATTAAACTTTTTACTTAGTGAACTATGATGTCTATATGTAGCCCACTTACAATTTTAATACAACTACAAACATAATTTTACAGGAAACTAAACTATTACATTGTTATTTATTTTACCTTTTCTTCCAAAACAGTTACTTTCTTACGCCGGCTATTTATTCGACTTTTCGAATTTCCAATGTATTCTGTTTTATTAATCGAAAAATACTGGTTATTTAAAGCCTCTTTTATAGTATCGCAATATAATTTTTAATTACAGTCGTTTATATAATTTTATACAACATATTCTCTTCAACGCTGAAGCACTATAATTTTTGTATTTAATGCTGCATTTTTGTTCATGTGTATTAAACCACTAGTCAAATGTTACAGTGTTCTTTTTACCTTTCTTATATTAATATGTCATAGTAAGATATGTTTCTATAAAAATCCTTAATTTTCCGACTATAAAACAAATAAACGAAGGAACACCAAATAAATGTAACTTCACACGATCGAGACTGATTGATCTCAAAATTATTAATACTGAATTTCTTGGCTCAGTCATTTATAGTCTTTTTGAAATAAATGCAAAGCTGAGTTTATAAAACTTAGACCATTGTTTCACAATGTTATAAAACGTATTTTTCTCCAGAAATTGTAATGAAAACACAAACGACACAATTTTAATGTACACTATACACCATTTTCTAATGCTTTCATAATAAACATAAAGTGATGTAATGAAATAT
Organism: Wiebesia pumilae; assembly: GCA_018907045.1. NCBI lineage: Eukaryota > Metazoa > Arthropoda > Insecta > Hymenoptera > Agaonidae > Wiebesia > Wiebesia pumilae. The sequence goes on along the minus strand of JACCHZ010000160.1, from coordinate 640,373 downwards.
ATTGTTGAACAATTTTAAAGTACAGAGATCTTAAATTAATCGAAACCGTCGTAAGCACAATTAAAAAAATTTAATATATTGTGTTATTTTAAAGTACATGATTATTTTTTAGCTCTTTAATTTTTCGCAGATTTAGTTCAATCGCCATCACGTACTCTTCTATTTTTGAACTAAAAGAAATTCCTTTTTTATCGATCTCTCTGAATCTCTATGCTTTTCAAATCTCTCAAAGATTTCCATATGATTTGTTATTAATAAAATATTAATAATTTATTAAGAAATGATATTAATTGATAAATGAATATTATAGCATCGTTTCAAAGTTTCAAATTACTTACTTCAAGAATTTTTTTACTTTTTATACATACAATCTTATTGTTATCTTAAATAATGTATCCTATATATATTTATAAAGAATACAAAATAAAAATTACCTCAAAACAGTCGAAGGCGAAAATGCTGCTGATCATTTCTCACGCTTAAATTAATAACACATTTGTCTGTACTCTTTCATTCATTGTGTTTGACTCTTTATATAAACAATTATGATTCTTTAATCTTTATGGATTTCGGATTACACGACGTTCTACTAAGACCACTTTTTCTTTGTATAATTCAACGGCTTCTTACTGATACGATATGTTAGATCTTAATTGCGTTATCTATGTTTCTGCATTAAGGATACCACTGTATTCATACTAATTTTATAAACAGTCCTCAAACACTTCTGACACAATAGCCTATTATTTCTTAGTCAAATAAAACTCGCTGTTATATCTATGAATGTTTTCGATTTATCCTAGCAATTCTAAGTTCCGAGTCATGGCATATCTTTCTTCAAATTCCTAAGCTAAAAGCTTCTTCGTGCCCCAAAGTTTTTTTGCTTTAACATTGTTGTCCTAAATTGCACTATAATCAATTCCTTTGTATATTAATATCTTATGTTATTGTGTTAAAATTCTTATTTAATATGTTTTTACTTACACTTCAGTGTACATTAGTTTAAAACTCTTTTTGAAGCCTGTTTTAAAAAGTGAAAAAATCTACTAGTGAAAATCCCTTACCTCAACATCTTTGTATAAATCTATCAAACAATGTCATTCCCGTTTATTATATAGCGAGTTCGTAGATCTGTAACTTTAATGCTGAATGTGAATACCGTACTTAGATGTTCATCCCTACGTGTCGTAAAACAACCTGCAATCATAGTGATTTACATCCTTAAGCATTCATCAACATAGTTTGGGGTAAAATTACTTAATTTCATCACCTCTTTTCTCGTAGTGTGCTTGGCACCATGTGTCATAGAGATTCCTGATGTTTGATCCCTCTTACTCACTTCTTGTAAAAATCTTACATTTATCTTTGTCCTAAAGATTAGTAAGAAGTTAACTAACCTCTTTATCTAACTTCTCGCAATGCAATAATAAGATCATGTAACTACTTAGTTGCTCGACTTACGCGTATCAAAAATACTTTTTTAGTTTATTGTATACTTGTATAGCTTTTATTTGTACAAGTTTACAAACGCAAATTAACCGCTTGTTAATTCGTTATTATTATTATAAAAAAATTTGCAAATAAATAATTTAAAATTTATTTATAATTCCATTTTTTTAGTATTACTTATATTTGTTTACATTTCTTTTATTCACACAAGCCTTATTATAACAATTATCTTTTTTGTGTTATTTCTTACTATTTTTAAAATTTATTTTTAAAAATATTTTCTTTTTCTATTGTCTTTATGCAAGCTGGGTCACATCAATAAACAAACCAACGCTTGCACAATATAGGTATTACGATAGTTTCTTTCGATACTGTTAAATATTGGTGACTGCCAAGTTAAATTTAGTCGCGTTTATATAAAATCCTATACAAATATTGTCTTTGATTTTGACATAGACTATGCACAAAATTAATTAAAATTCCGATCCTTACGTCCTGCATAATCAAAGTCTTGGACTCTTTACTAACTTTTTGCACAGTGTGATAATGGAGGACCAGACATGTTTGTTGTATAAGAAAGTTTCAAAAATCAAATTTTCCTTTCCTCCTTTCGGTTCTTAGGCATAGCATGTACCTTCCCATTCCTTGAAAATTAAGCTCTTAAAAGAATAAATTAATCTCGTAAAAATGAAAGCCATATTGCGCAATAAGATTTAAACAGTTACTGTATATAGTAAACCGACACCCGATATGTATCTATTATGTATATTTGTATTGAAAAATCTATTTTTCAAGTAAAATCAAGTAAATTCTTCAATAATTGAAGAACTAAATATTTTATCTATTCGATTTCATACTTCTGCTTTTCTTATTTCCTGGTAATCAGTATCTTGTTTTTTTTTAAATGCTTCTTACAAATTTACCGAGGTTATCTTAGTTTGTTAAAAACGCAAATATATGAATGCTAACGTCTTCTTAGTTTATTAAATTTTATAATATTAGAAACTTTTTAAAAGCATATCATTAAATGAAATTTTTTTGTTTGAAAAAGATATTACACATATTGTTATTTATGTAGCTATTATTTTAAGATGCTTTTGATTTTTTTAAAATAATAAAGATTTTCTAAGAATACAATTTTAATGAAATACTTATATCTAATGTGAAATTATTTTCTTTCTACTTAGAAAGACTTAATAAGGAAATCTTTATTCCTAATAAGTGTTGACGCTGTTTATAACTTCTTCACGTAAGGTACATTTTTATATTACACCTAAAAACTACAAAAAGTATGATTATCTCTTAGAGTACGATATTTTTTATTATTTTATGTACTTAATATATTTTATACTTAACTTTATATGTAAAACAATGTGAATTACATTTTTAGGCTAAAGTAAAAATCATAAACTGTAAAACTGATATCATTAAAATACTTATAAACATGATACTCTTGTATTCTAATTCTTTTCTTGGAAACATTTTGAACTATGCTTTAAATATTCTTCTAGTTTATACTTCCAATATAATTTCTCGCTGTCAGCAGAGGTTGGTCAATACTTCGCTTTATTCAGTTGCCATAAGATTGTTATATTTTAATAAATTAAAAATTGATTTGCAAAAATAGCAAAAATAGCAAATTAGTGTATAAGTAATGGAAAATTCTTTAAAAACAGTTTTGTGTAAATAAATTCAAGATGCAACTATCAACATTTGTATTATTATCTAAACATATATATATATATTTTATATTTTACTATGTACACAATCAGTTTTCATGTACAACGTATTAATTTACTAACTATTGTTCAGGTATTATTGCACTAAAAATCATTTACTTTCCGAATTCTTAAAATTAACCTATATCATTAAATATTTGTTATAGTATTACAGATTTTTATGTATATACATCATGATATAAACAGAAGAAAAACATAAGTACAAAATCAAATAACATATAGAAGTTAATAACAAAAAATAATTAACTTCAGGTAGATATATAATATAGCTACCTGTGCATAGCAAGTGTCTTAAAACAAATAAGGCTTAAGGCATCAAATAAAGCAATAACCCATAATGTATAGTTCGACCGCTTGCTAGTAACTTGGACTCAACACAATATCAAGAGTGGTAGATCTAAAGGGTAGATCTAAAAAGGGTACTCAAAGAGAGTGAACATACCACTAACTTTGAATTGAACCAATCAACATGTGTTACAAAGATGGTTGTCGCAATCTGTTGTCAAAATGAGTATTTTTATATGAAAGTTATTTTTACTTTGTATCAGATAAGAACTGATTACTATCCGCTGTGTCAAGTAGAAGGAATATAGGGATAAAAAATCATATATGGATAGTTTGAATTCAAAAATTTCAAATTTAATGATAGCATCATCAAAAGACTATCAGAAAGTAATTGAACTACTTTGATAAAATGTATGTACAACTTGAATCCGGTCTAGTTTAAATCAGCTTACCTTCTCCTACACCTGAGACACATTTTCTTGGTTCCAAAAGTGGTTTCTCATGATTTACAGTGATTTCTATCTCGAGTTATTGAAATTACTTTCACATATTTAAAAGAAAACATCCCGGACTGTACCTCAGCAATTTTCTAAATATTATGATATTTTTTAGGATAACAAAAAATATTAGACGGGTGTTTCTCTTTCGTGATAACACGGCAATTTCAAGGGTGATAAGCATCCCTAAAGTTTAACCTCGAAAGTGTTTTTTTTTAATATCTCAAAAACGAATTAAAATTTCGGGATCAAACCAACGCATATTTCTTTTGAAATATACTTATGTAAACATTGCTCTTACTCCAAAAGGTTGCATTCTCTTTATTTTAAAGGCGTAAAAATGTTCTTATTTCTTTTTTTCTCCAGAAATTTTTAAATTAAACAAATCTCATGAAAAATTATATTATGCTAAACAATATTAAGATGTATAGTATAATTGAGATGTATAATTGGTTTTTGAGTTTTTGAGTAATATAGTATATATTCAATAAGTAATATATATTCAAACTACCTCTAACAAAAGTTTCCTGATGTATAACTTAACATTTTTAAACATAAAATTTTCTTAATTTTACAACGTAATGTAAAATAAGACAAAAAAATATAAGAAATATATTTGTACGTTATTATACAGCCATTTCAGGACTAAAAACATCCTTAAAGTTCACCCCTACAAAATCATATTTTAATTAAATAAAACAATTTTCGATGGTAAACTTTAAGAGTGCTTTTAACTCCTTAAATCGCCGAATTAGTACTTAAAAAATACCCGTCTAATATTTTTTGATACGCTACAACATATCACAATATCAATAAAATCGGTAGGATACGCCTCAGGATGTATCCTTGTAAATTTCAAACAGAAGATAAATTCAAATCAGAAAGTAAGCTAGGAATCAGTACTACCTCATCTTCATTATGAATGAAAACGTTGAGATGTAAAGAATCAAAACATGCTTCAATTTATATGACTTCTATTTATAATTCCATATAAGGAAGTATAGACTTAATTACATTCTTCGGGCGATCTTTAAAGAATTTTGTATGGTAGAGTCCCTGAGGCAATATTAGTAAAAAGTAATCCTGGTTTTCTTTGGAAGAAGTTGAGTGAGGAGAATTAACTGCTTTACTACACAGTATTTTCTAAAGATAAGTTATTTAATCCAATTGATACAATTGTGACTAATCTCCCACGTTGATACAATTCCAACCCACTATAGTACCTAATAGTCACTCTATATTAATCTCTTAAGCTCTATCGTTATAAAAAGCATGGCGCTGATACATACTTAAACATATTTTCATGTATCAAACTAAGTAATATAAAATTTTATGTCACTATTGTAACGTTCCCGTAAATTTCAAAATTCAAAACAATGAATTAAATTAGCGAGTTACGAAACTTCCTTACTACAACACCGATGACATAAGGTATATTTAACACAATAATTATAGAATACAGAGACAGAAATCGCCTTCAGTCACCTTTACGTAATAAGAAGTAGGAAATAACGACACACGCACATAAAAATATTGTATCGTAGATTAAAAACTATATTATAAGCATTTATCTAAAATCTAAAAATAAATGATCATAAAATTTATTTCATGTAAAGGAAGAAGGTTGTCACAGAAGTAATAAAAAGAAACCTTCAAATAGTCTTAAACAAATTTATATAAATACTTAATCAACACAATACCAACATTATGAAATGGACACGTTTCAAACCTCCTTTCTAAAAATAGCCATTATAACTCTTTAATAAATCCATAACATTTTTATAATTCGAAGCGAGAATTTCTAAAGTAATCGGGCGTGTAAATAACTCTAAATTATATAAAAACTTAATATTGTAAAAAGTGACATGTGTAAACGATCTCGACTTTCAAACTTGTATCGACATATTTTACAAGTGCATTCTACGAAATCATGTAACTCGAAAATAAAACATAATTCAAATAAAAATGTAACCTCCAAATAATTTTACGACTCCAAGCATACATACAATACTTTTAATTGTAAAATAAAGCTATCACATAATACATAGCATTGTACAATTCTAAGAAAACATAAAACTATGCGCAACCAAAAAACCCATATCAACATCCTTGAGAAAAAATCTGATGCCAAGCAGACATCATGAGTGAAAACACAATAACGACATCTAAGCCAATAGAAATGAAGCAAGCAACCAGATCAAGGATATATAAGCGCGATACAAGCAGTGGATATAAGGCATAAGGCATTAGGCATTTTGCTCATTACTCGTTCTCAGTTATACAGTATTGTCAATTTACACGTGGACCACAATATTTGCGAGAATCGTTTACTATCATTTGATTTATAAAGTATTTATAATACCGCTTTAAATAATAAATAAATTACATATTCCAGTTAAATTTCATGTTTAATTAATAGTCCTACAAGTCCGAATCCTTTGTAAACCAAATAACGATATTAAAAACCAATTTTTCTGCGTAAAAGATAAAATTCATAAGATGAAAGTTGAGGTTCATCCAGAGACTCTTCAAGATTCTACACACAAAATCCTAAGTAATGAAAGCAGCTGTCAGGACAATCGAAGGAGAAGACCGTCTACAATCCGAAATGTTCAATCGGACAATAAAATCACCCAAGAACTAAGTAAAAACCTTTTATTTTCACTAACCAATCAATAAGCTGAGCTATCGGAATACATTAATTCTTAGGCATACCAGCCTTCTAGTAGGTTTATTAGATAAATCTTTATGCATAAATTTTCATTGAGACGTCACACTATATTTTTATATAGTAAAGTAAGGTATATAACATTATATTTTATATATTTTTTCTCAGTAATCGAATTTTATGATTAGTCTATTTTGTTGCGAATTTCACCAATCGTAGAAATATTCAGTACAGCAATGACAATTGCTGATTTCTATATAGTTTAGAGACTTTCAATGTTTTAGCTGATTATCCTTTGTATTGCCTAATTTTTATTTCATAAACCATCTATTTGTAAAGTCAGCTTATTTTTTCAAATTTTGATAAATTATTTTTTATAAATTTGTACGAATTTATGCCTAAAATAATAGTTTAAAAACGAAACCTATAAACGTATTTAGTATAAGTAGCACATAAAATGCATTTTAAAGTAATCATGCAATGGAATGATGGAAGGGTTGAATCATATAATCAGTCGTAAAATTAAGCGTGTAAGTTTTATCTGTATCAGAAATTCAAAACATTAACCTACGTATTGAATATATATAAATATATTGTATATTTTCCTTATTTTTCTTTCATTTATCTTAATTAAGATTTAAAAATTAACAATAGTTAAAAATTAATAATAATTTAAATGTAAATTTAAATGTGAAAACATTTTCTGGCCTTGACTCCGTATTCAATAAGATTGAATAATAATGTAAATATGAACATTACTTACATTGAATTTTTTGACATGCGTTATTGTAAATTATAATAGAAATAAATTATTTTTTCTCGAAAAATTGTATTTCATTTATAATTCCATGTAACGTGCGTCAGTCCTCTCCATAATATTTGCAACCAAGACAAGAAGACTCCAGACCACATTACACCGGAGCAGCAAAGCAAATAACTAAAAGCGAAATTGGTGCAAAATTTCTTCAACACAATTTCGGTATAATAGAGTATTTAAAAAAACTGTGAACAAGTGCGAGTGTTCTTAATCGAAATTGCGAATAGCAGTGTGTAAGTATGCATATCGAATATAACAAAAATCTAGTGGTATTGTTAAATATATTATTTTTTTAATATAATAGAAATAACCTCTTCGTTCTATTGTATGTATCATTACGATTATATGCAACATTTCTTTGCGCAAGCTACAGTTGTAGAAATTAATAATATTTACCTTTGCAATCGTTTCTTTTAATTTATTTGTTTGCAATTTCAAAGTGTTATCTTTATTCATAATTATAAGTATAGCGTCTAAATATTTTTGGAATAAAACTGTGATTTATTAAACAGATTAACTATGTTTATTTCCATGTAATTATTATTATTTTATACTTATATTTTAATAGTATGTAAGTCCAACAATTCTTTCAGCATTACTAAATTAAAACATATTAATGTTTAGCTTATTTAAAATAAAAAACTTTTCTTTATGTTTTTTTAAAAGATTTTCAATTAATAATAGTTTTTATCAATATTTCTTAAATTCGAAATATGCTAAAGAATATTGTATTTTAAATATACAAAATATAATTTAGGCTTACATTCAAGTTGAATATCGCAAAACCTATGATATTCATGTTTGGTCAATTCTTCAATGGTCCATTGCATAGAACAATATTGACTATTCTTTCTATACTTATAGTCAAGATTTGTGTGCTTAATGGTACTAACATATCTTACTGTTTTTAAATTTTTGTCTAGTCTTAGTGTTTGTTGAATGTTTTCCAATAGAGTATTAACGTCATCATATTCGTTATATTCTTTATTTTCATCCAACTGCATAAAAAAATAGTTTTATACAAGTATTGAAAAATATATTTATATTCAATATAAAATACATTTATATTCAATATGAAACATATTTAATATAGCTATTTATATTAAAAAAAACTTTTTCGTTTACCTTGAAATTAAAGTCTACTGGTATTAATTTTCGTATTTTCTGATTTGAAACATTGCACTGAATTGGTTGAAACATTTTTTCCATGTTTATATCTTGAAAAATTTATAACACACATGTTTATAAAAATATAATTACATTATTATAATTTATAGATAAATAAAATCAAAATTAAAAAATAAATAAATCATTAAAAAATTTAATTATTAAAATAATAGTTTATATATTATTTTAGAACAGTATTTGAATGCTATTTCAGTAGAATAAGATGTACTGAATTAATAATTTATTTAATAAGTTGCTCTTGTTTATAGACTACATATAATTTTTTTAATATATGGTGCATATAAATAGAGAATACAACAGAAACTACTTTTGCAACAACTGCAGCCTTACGTATATTTGCCATAGCCTTATTTTTTACTTAAAATAAAACATTAAAATAAATAAATAATTAAATAAAAATAAGTAAAATAAATAAATTTACATTAAAATAAAATAAAACATTAAATAAAGAAAGTTTATTAAAAATACAAGTACATCAAATTTATTCTTTAAATTTGAATAAAATACATATTGAATAATTATTATTTATACAATTATAATATATACAATTATTATTTATAATTTGTATTTATAATTAATAATATATTATTTATAATTTGTATTTGCGATATACTGGAATTCCGATTCATTAAATTTATAAACCTATTGAGCATATTGTATTATTAAGCTATATCAGCTAGGCAGAGAAATATAACAACATCCTAATCATATAATATACATCAATAAACAATCAGTTTTTAAATACAATTACTACTTGGATGAATTAACGATAATATTCAGCATTGTTATTTTTTTCTATTAAGTAAATAAAAAAATACAATCTATTCTTATAAATATTAATATTTATATTATCATTATCTTAAAAATAATATTAAATTACTTTATACTTATTATTCTTTTAAATTAAATTATTACAAATCAATTTAATGTCGCTTATATCCTGTATATGAATAGTTGCCATAAGATCTTATTATTTATAAAAGTTTCAATTCACAATAGAAAAATTCAACTAACGGATAATTGAACTTTATACGATTTATATAAATTTCAAAGTAAATTTCTGATCATTTCTAAATAAAGAATTGTAAACACTCTGCAATATTTATCAACAAAGAAAGCATAATTCTATGAAATTAAAATAATTTCTATTGTTTTATAATAATTTTATTAGAATAATTTCTATTGTTAATTTTATTTTATTTTATTTGAAGCTGATGTTGCGTTAGTCTTCTATTTTGAAGAACCGTATGATATCTATGATAACATATGATAAAAACTATATGATTACCTGCCGTTCATTAGCACATTAATTCTTATTATTATTTATTATAATTCAACTTGAGCTTTTTTAATCTCAAGAATGATTTAGATATTCGAAGAGAAATTTTTCCTATAATGTTATGATTTAAGAACTCTTATGCTTAATTTAAATTCTTTGATGTTATTAGTGTTTAATAAGATACTATTTGTGTAATCTCATGAGAATTAATAAGTACATATTTTTGAATGCAAAATTTCGACTCTGAATTTAGTAATTCTATTAAAAATTAGAATTGAATTCTAATCTCAAAGATTAGAATTCAACTCAATTGTTAGAGGTTTATTCGTGGCTCGTTTCCAAACAAAACTATGATTTACTTTGTTAGGCAAATATATTGAATTCAACTTTAAATTGGACCTTCACTTCCAGATCTCTAAAACATACGCAACTAAGATCTTTTTAATAGAAAGTATCATTGGAAACAGATTGATCAGACAGATCAGTCTTATTTTACTTAACATTTTTTTACAATTCATTCTTATTAAAGATCATACATTTTAACATACTTTACATTCTTCAGATGAAAATTGACAAAATTAAGGGTATCTAGGTCTATCGAGTTAATATTTCAATAACCTGATTCATTTTTTATAAATATAAATATCATAATTCTGAAGTTCATACCTGACGACATGCAATTTTGACTGCTTTTTAATATCAAGGAAACCTTGATAATCAATACCTTAAAAAGTTAGCAATAGTTACGAAATGAAGAAATAATTTTTTTATTTTCTGAAATTACTATATATTACTATATAACGAAAAATCAATTCTAAAGTATTCTACTATATTTTACGTATTATAGGTTAAATAAAAATGTAGCTAAAATACATTAAAATATAGACGAAATACAGAAGAGATGTCTTCGACAATATATTTGTTAAATTTTAAGTGTATCTTTCAGGAACTTCCATGTATAATTTGCAAACTGTTACTTGGATTCTTTTAATAAATTTTTTTTATAATTTTTTTAATAAGATTTTTCAAACAGTCAAGAGAATTAAAATTTGCATTGGAATAGCCAAAACATTTATCAAGCATATACAATTGTTCTTTTTGAACGGCAGTGTGACGATAATACATCGGGTAATCTGCAACAAAATTTAAGAGCCAAGAAAAAATGAATAGACCTTGAAATAAAGATGATACAATATTATGTGATAATAGCACGTTAAGTAATTTTGAGAGAAATTATTTAAATATAAATATAAAATCAATGTGAGTTTAAAAATTAGTTAGTATAGCGTACAAGAATGTTTTGCTCTTATTAAATTTTTTTAAATTTAAAAAAAATGCTTATGTAACAATTGTTAAGTAAATACTACTCAATTATATGGATAAAATTTTGTCATAGTAGTTCAACAGAAGAAAAACATAATCAGTTTCTTACGGAAAACAATAATTCTTGGTACTATTTTAAAGACTAAACAAATATACTTGATATTTATGTAAGGATTATAAGATATTACTTATAAATACTCTAACAGATAAGTACTCTATAAATAAATATCTTAGTAATAATAATCTATTGTAAATATGAATCTGCAACTTTAATAAAAATAATGAAAGTTACAATAAATTTCTGTAAAAACTGAATCCTAAAATGGCAATGGAATTATTATAAAAATAAGAATATATTTAATTGCTGTTGTTTTTAGGAAATATATACGATCATTATTTACTATTTATGTGCTATCGTGTAAACTACAGATCAAACATCCATATGTTCATCGTGACACAATATAGTTGTCGAAAAATAAATATAAGTAACTTAAAAAAAAAATGACAGAAGTTTTTTAGACTTTCTGATAAGCTAATAACATAACTTTTTCATAAATTAACTAATATAAATATTAATAAGAGTACTAATATGTTTTGTATATATCAATTTTTATTTTAATGAAGTTTATTTATGATGATAAATCGTAGTGAGAATTTCACAATATACTTAAGCCAATGAGTTAATAATTTTCAATAGTAAAGCTTAGGCTTTATAATTTTCCAAATAATTAATTGATGTGACATTATCAAGATCTGGTTTAAATATAAATAAGCAAGCCGTATATTAGTATATAAAATGTCGTGTATTCTTGATAATAAAATTAGACAAAGAATCAGTATTTAGTCAGTGTTTAATTTTCATCAATTCACTTACGTACCGAAAGTTTACTAATAAACTGTTGCAATTTGTGATTTAAACACTGATCTTGGCCATATTTAAAACATCTTGCGCTATATTTAGAGCATATTTCGTTGTTAATCACTGGATAAATCTGTGCCGATTCTAAAGCAATTCTTAAGCAATATACATTTTTATATATGAATCATATATAATTTTATATTTTTTTAATGCAGGACCATCTCATTGCATTTACCATCTTGAAAAATGAATTTACTTTGCTTTAACGCGTAAGGATTAAATTAAATATTCTATCTTGATAAGACTTAACGATGAGCCTTTTGTTGAAAAGATTCTATGATCCTTGAACCATTTAGCTACTAAAATATTTACGATTAGCTCTGTAGCATTCTTAAACATTGCGTCTTTAAAGTATTAAAACTTTAAGATAGGAGATCTCTGTTTGCTGATTAATTACAAATAAGAATATAGTCTTAACCTCAAGTCATTTAAAATATTAGTAAGATAATAGTTTGATTTGAGAAATATTCTTGGTCGTGGTTTGAATATGGCATAGTTGTTTCTCAATACGCATAGCTCTTCTACTAAGGTCAATATCATGCTGACTTTAGAGTACGAAAGGCTTGAACTAATTAAGCATAAAGAAACATAAGACTAAATGGTGCATCGATCGTTTGAACGATAACTGAATGAAAAATAACTGATATATCGTCAATACTTATTACTTTGAGAAAGTTTTTTCTTACTATAAATTCAGCTTTGCTACTTATAAGCAACACTGCTGTATGTGGACGTCACCAGCATTGGTTGCGGTGTTCCACTTTCTATCGATCATGTAATATATACGAACTATAATATTTTATATTATTTGTGATTCATAAGATTTATAATTTTTGAAAAAGAAAATACTTTTTTGACAAAAGTGGATTATGTATTATTTAATGCATAGTCCACTAACCGCTTCAAGGGGATTAACCAAAACAATTCGTCTTTTAGGTCGAACAAGAAATCGTGAAAATAGACTCAATGTAGTCTAACGCTACACAGACAAATCATTATTATTATAAGGGAAGCGACCGTCTAATGCTTTCTCACAGACGGCGGGGTTAAGAGAGCTAAAAATCTAAAAAACTTTTGCCGTTCTTTTCTAGAATATTAAAAATAGTTATTTTACTTCTTCACTCATCCTAAGTATAAAGATAATGTGTTTGTATAAAAATTTTTTATTCCTAATTTCCCAGTTGAAAAGTTTAACTAGCACGTGTTCGGATTTCCGCTAGTACTTCGTACTAATAAGAAATAAACACACCCGGTTGCAGCGTGTATGCGCGTCAAGCAAGACAGTAGGTAAGAGAACAACGCTGAGCGACTTGAGGCAGGAGGTACAAGAAGTATTTCTGTTATTGGCTACCATCAAAGGAAGCAGGAGAAACGTGAGAATAAAGTAGCGTAGCTTCACAAGAGAACATAAAAGAAAGTATTCCTCCGGAGAACAAGCAGAAGTAGCCAGACAAGAGAATGGAGTTACTAGGCGCAAGTTACAGCAACGGTCGATCAACATAGATCTGAACAGCTTACACCAGTACGCCACCCTACGCCAGTGACGTAGCTCAGTATAGCATTGCCGTTCTCCACAGCGACGATCGAACCTATCGCTTTTCCAAAAGGAAAAAAGTTGTGAATTAATTATTTACTTATTTTTCGTGTTTTCCCTTTTATTTGGCGAACAGAAAATACAAGACAGAAAAATTCAAAACATTTTTCAAAGTAGTTTGACGATCCGCGTAAAAACAAAAACAAATTGGTTGAGCAAGAAAAAAAGTTCAACTCGACATTTCGACTTTTCTCAAGATGAAATCGATTTTTAGGTTACAAGTAGTAAGTTCACAAACATTAGCTGTTTAAGATTAAAAAACACAATTTTCAAGGGATAATATTTATTTTAAAAATAGAATTAAGTGTTCGCAATGTACTAGTCGACTTTTCATTTTGTATCCAATATAAAATAGTTAAAATATTTGAATTGATTCAGAGATAATAGTTGTAATTCATAATGAAATATCTAGCTATTGAATGTAATAGACTAAATAATATTTTGCAGGCTTATGATTTTTATGTGCCTTTGTTTACCACAGCTATGATGTATTTGTAAAAAGATATAGACTGCAAAGTTTTCATTGATTGTTATTAAATAGAAGTTATTGAAGAATTTCGCATTATAACGACACGGAAACCTAATAGTTTCGGTAAGTAAAAACTAGAGAAGATGCAATCTCTGCCTTGCAGCAGACCCGTCATTCATCGTTTTATAGGGAGAGTCTCAGATATTTCTTAAATAATGTGAATATAATGGGTACTATTATAGAAAAACTATCAATACAAACAAAAATGATGCTTGGAGCTAGAGAGACGAAAAATTATGATCATATGTAAAATTGATTAATAAATTCATTTGAGATTATATAAATGTTATAGTATAGTGTTATTCAATAGTGATAATTTTTTTTAAAATGAAGAATCCTCTTAAATTATGGCATCTAATCCTAGGTGGCATATGTGTATCTTTCAAAACCATTACTACAACTAAGCCATAACAGGATCATTGTGCCATTTCTAAGACGTTTGAGCAATCTTTTGTTCAAAATAAATTATAAACTTTGTAAGCATCCATAATTAGAAAGGCATTTATTTTCTAATGCCCTTTAATTGCCAGCCATGAATGACTACATAAGCTATAATCCTTCTGTTAATTACATCCTGAGTAAACATTACCAACTATGAACAATCAGACATATCTTGGCTTCAATGATTTCTGTTTAAAAGCAATCAAGGGTGATACATTTCATTATTTAACTCCGTACTATGTAATCATTGCAGACTATGAATGATTAGGAGCCTCTTGGCTCTAACAGTGAGCAATCAAAGGGCACTTTACTTGTTTTACTAAGTAAAACATGTAATGCATGAAGTAAATAGTATTTCTCTATAAGTAAACCAGGATTAACTAACAGTTATCTTAACAAATATTTAGCATTTTTCTAAACTACCCTATATATTTATATCACAGAATCATTTAGTTTTTCATATTTAATATATTGTAATAGTAATCTATATCTAGAGAAATTTGTACTGAATGAACTACAGCTTTATTTTTATTTCAATTTTATATATACATTTGCAAAGATCATCAAAAGAATTATTTAGGTTTTCTAAAAATATTTCAAATAAATAATTTGAATAATTAAGAAGTGAATGAAAAAAATGAACTTGGGGTTGATGTGTGCATGTGTTAGCATACTAATACTAGGTATATATAAAAGAAAGAATAATGCATGTATCCTCAGCGTGACCTTATCTCTCTAGACTAACAACATGAATAATTTTTTATTAGAGTAAAAATTGAATCTTTGGATTACCTCTCAAGCTTATAATGCACAATTAGTATACACAACATTAGTGTCTCTATCTGTCTCCAAGAAGACAGATGTAGAACAAAACTTATACAAATAGAACCTGTGAAACATTTCTTACATGAAATGTTTCTCACATACATATAAACAGATACTAAATTAATTTAAACTAAATTAAACATAAACTATTCATTGTCTTCAACTTATATTTAGTAAATATTTGATAAAAATATAAATCTATAGTTTGTAAAACTAATAGGTACAAAATAATATTAAAAAAATTTTTTTATTCATATTCATATTATAAGAGTAAAATTTGATACTCAATGTTATGTCCAATAAATACTAAGCATAATGTAAAAGATACAATCTTTAAAAAATAGAAAATTAATTAATAAAATACAAAATTAAAAAAATTATAAAAAATTTGCTACAAGAGATTATAAATATAAGTTACATTTTTTATCTATCACATTTATAATAGTTTGATTAAATTAAAGATTTAATCTAGAATTAACTAAAAATAATGTTTTTTTTTTGGTTATCATTAACAATTTATTGGATATTAGATCTTTATATAATAGAAAATTATTTGTCGTACATTATATAAAATTACTTTGCTTTTAATATTTATCAAGAATAAATAAAACTTAGAATTAATAAATTCTCTTAGAATTCAAAATACTGTTTTGATTTACATAATCCATAATTTTAGTATAATTCTAAGAGTCATGATTAGTAATTTTTAATATTTCATATACACATTTTTTTTGCCATTATTATCTTTTGATGATTCAAAACTATAATTGTACTATAATTAGTATAAGTATTTGTGCTATAATCTAGAACACTATATTTTGATATATTTTTTAATAATTTGACATATCTTCAATATATTTAATAATAATTCAAACTTATTTTCATTTACTGCATTAGATAAAAGTTTAAATAAAAATAAATTTAACGTTAATAATTTCATTTACTGTTTTACAAAAATAATTGAATTTCCTTTTTTAAGATAGTACACTATAACCTTTGAAGGTACTTATTGAAATTATATAGAAATTAATTCATATTTACTAGTTTTGTATTGATTCTTGTATTTATTTTCTCGGACTGTTTCTATATATATTTTTTGAGGCTGTAGAATTGAAGATTGAAATTCTTTTGACCTGTGATTTTTTTCATTTGGATTATTTTCTAGTATATATTGTGCAGCAACATCTTGTGCAAAATCTTGCTCTTTCTCTTGCTCTAAACCAGAAGGAAATTCTCCAAGAATTATTTTTCTAGATTCACCACCAACAGCAAGTAACATTGTAAAAATTGACAATAAAATTTCCAATTTTCATAAAATAATAAGATTTATTTAATAGAAAATCAAATTTAAATTCTAAGTTCATATTTTTAAATAAAAAAATAATACATTAATAAGATAAATCTGCATTCAAAACGGTTTAATAGAGAAACACGCATTTGGAAAGCTGAACGTATTTTTAAAAATAAAATTTTTTTATAACATTTTCAAACATTTGTTTACTTTACTCGGATATTCTTATTTCTATTGATCTGAATCTCTTAGTGGAGTTAGACAGTACACGTTCACAAGTTATATTTTTAATGCGCTTCTGCGCATTACAATTTAAAACTCACTGCGCATGTATAATGAAATTAATATAATTGAATAGTTAAAATTTAACAATATACTCAAATAAGCACAACTTAAGTAAAGGATGATAAATTTTAATGCAATTAATAGATAAGTTTATATTATTAATTGTTAGTAATTTTAAAACCAGAGTTTGTTCTAATTAATTAAAATTGCAATCTAAATCAGTAAAAAATAAAAAATTGTTTTCTATGTTTCGAAAATTTCTTTGAAAAAATTAGAACAAGAATTAATTAGAACATTTTCAAATTATTGTTAGTAAATTTTGTAAAGATATCGGGCATTTAAAGAATTTTGTTTTTTAATTTATTGGATTTAAGTATATAAGTTTTACAATTTAATTATATATGTATTACTGAAACATATTGATTTGAATTAAATATTATTGAGCAATTTCAATTCTAATTCTACGTAGAAAATTCCTTAAATAAATTCAATTAACGAAAGGTCACTTGTGTATAAATTGTTGATATATCTTGTCAAGTATATAATAATAAAATATAGTACTAACTTTTTAAATTGTAATAATATTGATCATAATTATTACAAAAATTATATATTTTTTATAAATATATATATCCGTAGGAGTTACAATTTCTCGATTTTGTGGTTGCGTAAGCGTACATAGTTCCGAGGCGTGCGCATGCGCACGCTTGACGTAACAGTTCTAGAATAGAGGCCAGGTCTTTCATTACTATCAAATTTATTTGATTTATTTACTTATATTACAACAAATGTTTCATCATATCGCTTATCATTGTGAACTAATTTTTGTTCACATTGTTTATTACAATTGCAAATTTTTTCTTCTATTCTATTATTGACTAATAATATCTATTTTTTCTTCAAGTTGTGATGAGTGTGGTTGGTTATGGATGTTCTCAATTCACTCTTCTCAATTGTTGAGATTTTTTTATATGCGATTTTCTGACCTTTTTTGTTCCTTACGTTATTTGAGAAGGTCTCACGTCTCACACCTCCCCTGCAAAATGAATAAGTTTGTGTATATTCTTAGATCCGCCCTGAGAAAGACAGATTAAACAGAATTTTTCGATTATAATACTTTATATTTTGAATACAACATTGAATCGCCCTAACAAGGATGGTTAAGATTATTGGAAGTGATTTGGAGTAAAAAGAAAACAACTAGCTAATTTTTTCCTTCAGTATGGTTTGGAGGCAGCGACGATATGATGCTCCCTAAGATTTTTCCAGCGTCCAATTAAGAGAGAGAAAGAATGTGAAACACTGGAAGCAAAAACATGACAACAGCTAAAAATCCTGATCCTTGTTATTCCTTATCTTACTGCTACAAAAGCTCCGGTGCTCCTCTCTTTCAACCTTTGTGCAGAGCAGCACCGCTCCGATTGCAATACGCGATGACCTTCTATAGTTGCCAAGCCTAATAGAAGTGATCTCAGGAAAGCCGAACTCAGGCAGTTGAGCAGGAAAATCAGCGTCAATTGAGAGAATTATCCCTAATCTAATGCTTGTTCTCCTCTCTTAGTCTCTCTCCCAACCAGGGCGAGTGAATACAAGCGCGCTTCAAGCAGCTCAGCTCGTAACGGTCAAGGCTCGTTTGCACGAGTTCGAGGAAGTTTCTCCGAAAGGATGCGTTGGATACATTTAGCACGCGTTAATATTATTGGCTATTATCAATATTTGTATATCATTTATAATGATTTTAAATAATAATTTGAAAAATCACTTTTCATCTTATATAAAATAACTGTTATTGTATTCACTTGTCTGCGTAATATATAACTGAAACTAAATAAATTCAGAGTATCGATTGCTTTACTAAATACTGTAATATTTTTAAGTTGTTTATTTTCTAGATCATATAATCCATCACACATTACTTTGAATCCAAAATCAAAATATCTTAGATTATCTATAATACAAACTTGTATAGTTGACGTTTAAATATATCGACGGTCTTTACTATTTTAACGTCCCCGAAAATTTTTCACTTTAAAACAAAACTTAAACAAGCGAGTTACCAAACTTCCTTACTACGACACCCATGACATAAGATATTTGTGACATAATAAAGAAATAGAAATCGCCTGCAGTCACCAGTCCATAAATAATAATGCACGTCCACGTAAAAATATTGCGTCGTAGATCGAGAAGTGGATTATTAGTATTTACTTAGAATCTAAAATGATCATAAGTCTTACGCAAAAGTTGTAAATTTCATGTAAAAGAAGCAGGTTGACACCTACGGACAATAAAAAGAAATCTTCGACCAATCTTGACGAATTTAATAAAATGCATAATATTAATATGTAAGATCATCAAATTCTCATAATTTCCACCATTATGAAACCGACACGTGTCAAACCTTCTTTCTAAACATAACCATTACAAACCTCGAAAGAATGACATCAGCACATTTTCATATCACTAACATTTTTATAACCCGAAGCGAGAATTCTTAAAAACCGAACACCGTAGAATGTAAAACCACATGTTAACAACTCTAAATTCAAAGAATTAATATCATAAACAACACATGTAATTGACTTCGAGCTCTAAATTATTATGACGTCTCGCTAATTTTATACACGTTAAATTTTATGAGTTGAATCAACTCTATGCGATTGAACTTTTATAGCTTGACTGGAATAGGCTGGTGTGCCTTACAATGGTTAATTCTTATTATCCCATTTCAACATTCTATTCGTTATTGTAAAAAAAAGATTTTATACTTAACTGGCTCGATGTCCGAAGTGTGGGCAATGGATTGCTGTATCCAAACTGTTTAAGGCAGCTGCTGTCACCACTCCAGAAATTCGTCATCAGGGCCCTGTAGAATCTCTCGATGATTGTTGATGTTAGATCAGGAAACTTGATTAAATTGACGATTTGTAGAAGGAATTTAAATTGAATCGAGGTTTGATTTCGAATACAATATATAATTTTATTCATAATTAAAATATAATAAGCAGCGTAACAAATACATTAAAATATAATAAAGTGTAAACGAATTTAATTCGTTCTCGCGAAAAGACACGGGCCACGAAATATCAAAAGTCTGAATAGTCGAATGGTTCTTGATTGTCTATTAATATTATTACTTTGCTTTTGATTGGTTAGTTGCAATCTGTAGCGTTCTTTTTCTTACAGGATATTTATTTGATGCATAATTTCATCTTGTATGGCTTCTAGTATGGCGGTGTATTATCTTTTACAGAATGTCTATGCATTTTCGTTTTCGTACAATAATTTGTGTCGTGAGATACTCGAGATTACAATCGGTTTATATTTCCATATACGTTTCGTATTACAGTGGACTCTTTGTTTGAGTTTGAAATAAAATTATTATATTACATGTTTTCTTAGAAGAGGCTTCGCATATACTTCTAGTTATAATCTCTTATTTATTTGATCGTTGTCAAGTGTTTTCTCAGGATTTAGATATTCTGCGCATGTTTATAATCATAGCTTTATTTGGTTACATAAGCTTTCTTAGAATACATTTTGGGTATCTCTGTTTTTATCGTCTTGAAGGTGTAGCTCATTTAGATGTTTTGATATTTCTTACTGTGTGGGCTCTGTGTATTTTATTATCTCTCGGGGATTTTTGATTAACGTTAAATTCATTTACAGGTGTCGGTATTTTTTACAATATGGGCTTCGTATATTTTATTATATTTCGGGATTTCTAGTTTTCGGTTACAAGAACATTATACATTTTAATCTGACGTAATATTATTTTTAGAAAGAGGCTTGATTCGTATAATACTAGTATTATACTTATCGTATGTGGGTTAAATGAAAAGAAGTCGAAGGTCTTTTGACTGTTTGTACGTATCAGCCTGCATCCTGTATATATGTTTCATATTTATTCATTTTTAGATAAGCGTTGATAATCCAGTTCTTTGATCTATTGCGCAGTATTTTCATATGTGTACATTAATATTCCTTATCTCTTATTGCGCAATTTGATCTGAATCAGAGGCGATTTCTGTTTCTTTATTTCATTATTATTATGTTAGATAATGTCTTAAGTCATCATGTAGTTATTGTCAAGTTTCATGACTTGGTAAATTGCGTTATTGATGTAAAGTTTAAAATTTCGGGGACATCACATTATACAAAGCTATTATTGTAAGACACAAACGACTTTAACCTTCAAAACTCATATTAACTCGTTTTACGAGCACACTCTATGAAATTCTGTAACCCTAGAATAAGACGCGAAATCAAAATATAATCTCTAAATAATTTTATAATACGAAACGAACATATGATACTCTCGATACATATCATTGTACAATTCTAAGAAAATAATGAAACTCTGTACAAACAAGAAAAATCCACATGAACATCCTAGAGAAAGGAATATGACGCCAAGCAGATGCCAAAAGAAAACATATAGCGACCTTTAAACCAATGAAAATCAAGACAGCAATCAGAACAAGATTATATAAACGAACAGCAGAATCAACTTACGATACAGATACATTCTAATAATTAGAGAGTGACATTCGGAATAAGTCAGTCACATCATAAATCATTGTAGTCGCGGCCAGCGATATTCGCGAGAACAGTTTCTTAAATACCGTTTGATTTATAAAGCATTTGTAATCTAATAACACGGCTCTAATATATATATTCAAATTAAATTCTTAAATTTAATCAAAAATCCATCAAATCCAAATCCTTTTTAAATTCAAGTATAAAGCCAGATTTCTAGAATAAAATATAATCTCAAGAGATTAAAATCAAGGATCATTGAGGAACTCTTCAAGACACTACCAGCCAAAGCTGAAGTGGTGACAACAGCTAAGTAAAAATCTTTCATTTCATTAATCAATCGATAAAGTAGAACTAAAGGAATTCACCAATTACGACGCATACCAGCCTTCAGCCTACTTAAATAAAAGAATTTAATAGAGAAGATTTGTTTAACAAATCTTTACGCGTAAATTATTATTGAGACGTCACACTATACAGTGAATTTCATACGTATGACTTTGGATTCCAAAGGATCTTTCAATGGAAGATGAATAATTTGAATTTGAATAAACCACGAACAATTGCGAGCGTCCCCAAGGAACATCACTTGTAACTGCGCATAAGTGAGTAAGTGAATAAAATAATAACAATTAACTTTTTCTTTAAAAAAATTTAATTTTTATTAAATTTAAACCTATTTTATCGATACTTTTTTATATTGTTACAAATGCTTTAACAGACAGTGATAATGAACAAATAACGCATGCGCGCTGAGCAATTAACAAACTTTTTTCGAAAGTGAAATACAGTAATCAATGATTAGCAAATAGATATAATATAAAAACATACATGTGATATGTTAAAGCAGCTGCGAACATTAAATTTCTTTTGAAAGCATTTTAGATTTTTGTGAGAAAATTTTATTATAATAAAAAATCAGAAGATTGTTGAATATACTTACTTAATTATATGAGAATATTTATATAAAAAATATTTTTAATAGAAAACGTAAATATAAGCACAGAGAATAACTATTTAAATGATATAATAATCTTCAATTTTTTTCATAATATTATGAAAAACTTAAAGTCAAATGAAGTAGCAACAATTTTTCATCCTCATAAATGCCGACCTTCTGTATCATCACATTATGATGAACAACAAAACGATGAACAACTAGATACTCCACAAAAAATCATTGATAAAACAGGTACAGCATTCAAAAAAATAAGTTATTTTAATTTTTATAAATAAAATATCAAAAAATGAACAACGTTACTTTTCAATTACATTATTATTAAATCAAAGTATTAATAAATAACAAAATTTTTATTCATATTTAAGTTTATTTATTTTATTAAAAAAAAGAATTATTTAATATTATCAATTTTAAATGCTCTTATTGTAAACATAAAAAAGAAAGTAAATTGAGGATTTCATTATAATGAAATTCTTATAATAGATATGATATTAGAATAAAATTTATAATAAACTTGCAAATTAATCACCGCTTGATATTGTATAAGAAATTTATTTAAGAAAATTTCTTTAATTTCAAAAATTTCTTTAATTTAATATTATAAAATAATATTAGACCAGAATTATTTATATTGCTTATTATACACAATATATATGTATTATAACTATTTTGTTTATAAATAATAATAAACATTTAATATAATTCCTACATTTATAAACTCATTCTTTATTTATTATGATTTCAGTATTAATAAGTGTTGTATTTATGATAATTATATATTATTTTTGTTAACTGAAGAATATTATAGTCGTGTATTAATTATATTTAATTAAAAAATCAATTATTATTTTTAGATAATGTACGCTACTGTCATCTTGCTATGGACTGTAGAAGCAATTGTAGAACACTCGATCAAATAAGTGACAGTGCTTCTAGTAATATTATTAATAATATTACAAATACAGCAGTAATAGGTTGTGGAATAAACATTAATCAATATCAATCACAAAATCAACCAATACTTCAATTTAGAGCTCATTCTAATAATTCCTACTCATACCGAAATTCTCTTTCAACTTTTTATCAGTCTTGTTGTGCTGCATTAGCTAAAAAGGTAAAATACATTAAAGAGCTTATTATTAAAAATAATAATCCATTTTTATCTGTATTAATTATGTATTATTCTTATATGTATAATAATAAATATGTATTAATTCATATATAGTAAGTAATTGCTTTTCTTTATGGCTAATTAAAAATGTTCATATACAAGTAAAAATCTTTAACAAGTGAAGAAACTTATCAGCAGAAAAAATGATTAAATAAATATTATAATATCATGTACTTACTTAATTGTTACAATTAAAAAGAATTATTTGTTCTATAAAAACTAAAAGTATCTTAGCATTTCTTTATTAATGTATAAAACAGAAATTTCGATACTGTAACAAAAATCCAATACTGTATTGAGCTATTGAATAAGTCATGCTACACGTGAATTTTTTTAAATACAAATTCTGAATGATTAGTATCTATTATTATAGCAGATAGATTCTATTTCTATGACTATTACCTAATATATTGGAAAATCATCCAAAAGGCTTATTTTTAAATAGCAGAAATTTTTCAATTAAATTGTTGATTAATAATGGAACTACTCATTAAAAATTAACTCTAAAAAATATAAATTCCATTATTTATATCTTTGTTGGAACCTTGATAGATCGTGTAAATCCATAATTAACTCTATTAATTATTCAATATAATAGTTAATAGATACTGAAAGAATTTCTCAGAAATATTAAATAAAAAAAAGATAATAGAGAAATAGTGTGAATTTTAATAATATTATTATCTGTCTTAAAATTTTCAAGATGCTCCATGACCAACAGACACTACTGCATTAAAAAACAGTTGAAACAATATACCCTGTAAAAAACTTAGTTATAAGTTTTATACATATCTCAATTACAGTCAAACTTCTAAGTGTTATAGTCAACTGTAACTCAGTTACAGTAATTACTTGTCTAAAGTAACAAATAATCTACTGAGATATCTTTCAGTTCATAGAATAAATTGTTTCCACTGAGTCAAATTTATTCTGCGATGTAAAATTTTTCCAAAATTGTGTCAATATATATGATAGCCGCAATGAAGGATAATAAAAAATAATATGTAATGAGACATAATATTGTGCCTTGTATTGACAGGCATCATTATTCCATGATTTTTTAATATTAAACACATGCAAAGTATAAAGTACAAATTTGAGGTATAAAGTGAATATATAATCATTAGACCTACCAGATCAATTCTAAATCTTCTGCATGTGGTTTAAAAACAACTGAACCCATAAGAGGAATAACAATAACAATTATATTGGAAAGTGCTTTCTAACTGTAAAAACATAAAAAGAATATAAACAATATTACTGGTTGCAGTAGGAAATTGCTATTCTTCTTTAGGCTTTGCTCATGGTTTCCTCAAAGACAAGGATAAATGTCAGAACAAGGTAATTTTGTGGTACATGAAAGATAACCACAAGTACTATTAAAAAATTACAAAATCTTTTACCAATATTGACAAATTGCCTTGTTCTAGAATTACAGAAATATAAATAATTTAAATTAATATATAGAGTATTTACAAAAGTAACATGACCAACATATATTATTTAGAAGAAATTTGAATTTTCTTAGATTAAAAAATTAAGAGAAAAGACTGTTTTAAATAAAGATTGAAGATAGACATTGCTATTGCTGCAATAAACATTGTCATATAAGAAATAACTGCCCTTAATTACACCTTACAAACAATTTCATGACTTATAATAATAACATTTAAATATTGTAACAATGTGGATATCACAAATAAATGCTGTTTCAAAAATATTGATCTGCAGAAAACATAGAGTAATTATTAGCTGCACTACCATCAGCTACAATTCTGATAGACACAGGTTCACAATTAAATTTAATCAATAAAAACGCTTTTGCATCATCACTTTTAATAGACATAAAAATACAATATAAACTTGTTGGAATAGGTAAAAGATGTATATAACCTTAGATAAAATATCTATGTCTATTTTTAAAACATAAATTGAATTGCAAGTTGTCAATAATTGGTAATTATCCAATAGTTAGTAATATCTTTATTAAGTAAATTTTAAAACTCAGAGATAAACATCCAAGTAGTATTATTCTCTAAAAAAGGATAGAGAATTAGCAGAGAGAATACAAACTTAACTTATCTATTTTTTATCTTTCACAAGATAAATTAGAATGTACAAATGCTTCTAATAAAAAAATTATAACATTAGGCAAAATACAGCTAATTACTTAAAAATACTATTATTCAAAAAGCCATTAAATAATAAACAATTCGTTGTTGACTAACTACTCACATAAAAATTGAAAATATTCTACACTGAAGACTGATGGTTTGATACTGTATTATGATAAATATAATTTTCTAACATATTTGGATGTATGATTACTTGTGAAGGGGTAAAATCTGATCTCAAAAAAACAAAAGCAGTAAGAATATTTCCTGTAACCGACAAAAAGTAAATTTTAGGAATGAAAGGATACTGTAGAATTTTATTCAAGGTATTCAATTTAGCTATTTGTATTGTCCTTCATTATGACATTATTTGTAGCCTACAACCTATAGGACTTTTAATAAAATTAACATCCTTTATAAGAGCCTTTTTTGTTATAACATAAATTGACTTTAGTAACAGTTTATTATTCTAATTATGGTTAAATAATATTCTAAGTATTGAATATCTTACAACTAAATCGATGCGATAAAAAATAAATTTAAATGAATTTAATTATGAAATAGTACAAATCTGTTTCAGTATAAAATTTTGATCCTTTTTCAAGAAATATTATGTATACTTAGAAAATGAAAATGTTTTACTCTAATGTATTAAATAAATTTAGTTACAAAACTGATCACACATAAGATATATGTATAATGTATGTAAGATGTTTGATGGCACTGACGATTTATGAGTTCTAGATAATGTACGCTCTAGATATTCTATAGAAACATGATGATTTAAAAAACAAAAATATTATTTTTTTCTAAGAAAAATTTAAACCTTCAAATTAATAACATGATCCTAAAATCTAAATTTAATAAAGAAGGTGAATCAACATTACAAAATTTACAGGCTAAACAGTGTTAAGACATCGTTTCACTGAAATTAAAAAAGACATTTTTTTTTCGTAATAGAAATATTTTTCTTTTTTCTCTTTCTCTCTAATAAGAAAATTTCAAAAATTCTAAATTTGACACTTACGCCTGGAATATCAGGGCGAAGAGTGATAACCATGACATATTTATGACTATGCCTGCATCTTGGGGAGCCAGCCAAAAGCCTACACTCACACGCCTATCGAGTAGTTGCACTCGCAAGTAGCCGAACGACGTACACATATATACACAATGATACTTTTCTTTATCAAAGCGAACATTTGCGCACCCACACATGCACTCATATACATTCTGTGATCGTACAATTACACAAAAATAAGGGACTTATATTTTTCAAATATATATTATTTTCAATTTTATTACATAATATAGTTTTATTATTTAAGTAATACTATAAGGCTAAATTAAATATTATCATTTCTCACTGATTATTTTTGTTATATAAACAAAAGAGGAAGTAAATTATAAAAGGCGTGAGAAATAAAATTTGAAATAAGTAAATATTAGCAAAATAAAGAAAATGTTTTCTATAATATAAAAATTCTATTAAAAAAAATAATAACGTTTTCTGTACAATTAAAGAGAATGAAATAGCAAATAAAGAAAATAGAAATAATAATAAAAATAATAATATGAAAATTAGTAAAATTTAAAATAAAATATAAATAATAATTATAAAAAAAATCCGAAGAAAATTTAAATGTAATCACGAATTATTGTTAATGTAACTAATATCTCTAAAGCAGGTTAAATATTAATAAAGTTATAATTTAAAACTGTACAATTACGGAAAAGGAGACTTCAAATCGAATTTTATAAGCAATTAAGTAATTAATTAAATATAAACGTTAAGAAATTAATAAAATTGAAAATTGTATACAGGCTGTATAGACTTTTCCGGGAAAAGCTATAAAAATCCCCTCTTTGCCTATACCGCCTGTGCTTTAAATTCTGTATAAAAAGGGCGTATTTCTCCATGTAAATTAGAGTTTTCTTTCAAATCTTGTAACTAACAGTTGACCTGTATCAAGTGAGTAAATAAATATTTTTCTTTTAAATATGTAGTATTGTTTTTTTTGGGCATTAGACCCCCTGCCCTTTTTCCTGATCCTCAAATCCTGAAATGCTTTCCATATCAAATCCATCCATATTAACGGGCGTGATGAAAATCTACGCCGCGATATGATGTATCCTTTTTAACATCCCTATTTCTTTATGTAGTCTTAATATTATTAATACCATTATTATAATTATCAAATAACCACCGAGGTAAAAAGGACCGTTGCCCGTTCCAGGCTAGTATACTTAACTGTATAGGCCTAAAAGGGGCATTTACATCATGGACGTAACAACAGGTTGATAGTACACTCTCTGTACTTTCCATGTGCAAACAATGTCTTTGCAGACATTTACTTAGTGATATAAGTTCTAAAGTCTATCATTAATAGTATAAAATTAATACTTCTAAAGCCAAAAATAAAACATGAAGAAAAAGATAAAATAAAGATGAATAATAATAAAAAAAGTAACCGTAATAACAAAATATTGAAGAAAATTAAATTTTTCTTAGTTACACTTTCACGATAATAGAGATAAATTATATACCAAAAAAACATTCTAAAGCTTCATGCTTAAATGTTTACTTTATCATAATGAGGTCATGGGTAAGAAAAAAATTTTTTCTAGAACTATCGAAATATATATTTTTGAGAAAAATAATTTTATTTTCTTTACTTGTACAGTGATGTTTGAAGAGTAAAAAGCCAATATAGATCTATGTATGGAATTCTTGTATTTCTCATCTCGGATCTAACTGCTTTTTTCCTGTAAATGATCTTATACAACTAATAGAGGGCTAAAAAATATTAAGTAAAAAGGGGCTTATGAAACTTTTTCTAAAATTTGCTATTCGATCTAAGTATTTTTCAAGATTTCTTATTAATGTTAAAGTTTTAATATTACAACTAATTTATTAAATCTTACTTTTAGTTTTATAATATCTTATTTAATCAGTATATTATGCTTATAATGATTTCTCAAAAAATTACGCTTTGTATCAATCTTAAATTAATATTAGATTTTATTAATATAATTCTTACAATATTTCATAATAGTATTATTCAATCTTATACTTATATTGTTAATTATATAAATTAACATTTTTGTTCTATTTTGTCATTATTTCAATTATTATTGAAATTTAACATTAATATTACAATAATTTTTGATAATATTATTTCTAACATATTATTTTTAAAGATAGTTTAATTTTAACATTATAATTTATTAATATTAATAAAGTTATTATTATTGTAATTATTGGTATTACTTTTTATTAATTAAAACGATTTATATTCAGTTTTCATTGGAATTATATTAATTGTTTTATGTGTTTATGTATTCTTTTCTATTTTTATCTAAAAAAATAATATTAATGTATAATATTAATCTTTTATATAATGTTCTTTTATGAATAATAATAATATAATTTTTATATAACTGCGCGCGTAAGATCGTAAAAATGCAAGCTTACATTTTTAATTTCCGTGACCGTGATCAAGAGTTTTTGACTCAGTATTTCACCTTGCAGTGTATTATTGTAGTCTCGTATGAGAGTAAGAAAGATGCATAAAAATATTTTTTTTTTATTGTTAATTAATTAATAACGATATACAAATGAAACTACTTAGTGATGAATAATACTTTTAATGCATTAAATATTCATTAAATCAATAAAAAGATGCAAAACTAAAGCTAAATATCTAAATTTTAGTTGTGTATTGAAACAATACAGTGTGATGTCCCACGATGATTAAACATAATAATTCATGGCGGGAATTTGTATTTCGCAATGTTGCTCGATATCGAATAAGAAATGCGTCTTCCGTTCTTAATGATATTGAACCGTGTATTAATTTTATTAGGCTTATAGGCGCTCTATGTATAGCTCTTACAACCGGATTGAAAAATGCTTTTTCTCGTTTATTAAATTTTCTTTCGCTGTCGCGTTAGACATAGAGTAGAGTAAATGTAAAGTTATACTTAATTTACGAGAACAGGTATTTAAACTGTTCTAATAGCTGATCGTCGATGGAGTTATCCATTGAGGCTTTATGGGTAGAGGACGACTTCTGGAAGCTGATCGTCCTGACAGGCTGCTATCTCCACTCTGGAGATATCAGGGTCCCGAAAGGCCTTGAAACGAGTTCAGCATCTCTTTTAAATGCTGAAATATTCTTTAGAGATACCTATTAATAAAGTTTTCGATATTTTCTTCTTTTTCTTGGCTGGTATGATTTAATGATTTTAAATTTTCTAATAAAGTGTCTAAGATATCTTGAATTTATTCAAAAGATGTGTTCTATTTTAAGGAAGGTTTATAAAAATAAACTTTGATTTATACTGATGTTAATTTATTTTTTAACTTAAAAACTTTGTAGCTTAAAAATGATTTACAAATTATAAAATCGATGTATTTTAAACAAAACAGGCTTCGTTCTTACAAGTGTCATGATATGCGCGTACAAGTTATTGACTTTTGGTTATAGTACTTACTATTTGAATTGAATTGCTAAATTGCTTCTGAGTTGACTGCGTGCTTGGCTTATATAAGCCAGTGTTATTTACTTCGTCGTTTTGTGATTGGTCCTGGTATTTTATTATATTTTTATTGAACTGGAGCTATGAAAGATTTATTTTATAACATTTGCTCATGGCTTTGATTTCATTATGGTAATTGGAACTTCATTATTTCGGCTAAAATTAGTTCTCTTTTTATTCCGTTATCTCGATACAATATTTCCTAGTGTATTGATCAATGTAGTTTTATTTATTTTAAGAAAGTTATTCGAGTTATACCGGGTTTTATTACTTGATGCGTGAGTTTGACGTATTCGTTTTTTTAAGGGAAATTTGGAAGTTATGCTTGTCAAAATCCGTCGATAAAATTATTTGAAATAACAAGTTGAAGGTTACGTATGTTGTTTACACGTGGCTCTCTATAGTGCTGAGTATTATACTCGTTTTATCTCGTGGTTTAGATTTAAAAGTTTTGGAAATGCTCGCTTATGATCGTTTAATCTATTGACATAAGTCGAATGATACAATTATCATTTACACGTAGCATTTATAATGCTGCGAATTTGATTCATTTGAATTATCTAGTTTAATATTAATATGTTTATTTCAATTTATTTTATAAATTCTAAAATGAGAATAGTCGTTTTTTATGTTTGGTATTTGATTTTTAGGTAACTGCGCATAATCCAGTCCTTGATCTAATGCGTATTAACTTTCGGGCACATGCAGGCTTATTCCTTGCTTCTTATTATGTTGCGGTGACTGCATAACAGTATGTTAAGTGATTTTATATTTTTATATTGAATATGCATAAGCCAAGGTGTCGGAAGTAAAGAAGGTTTGTAGCTAAATGTTTTATTTAAGAGTTAAAAAATTACCGGGTACGTTACAACAAATTAAAAGTTGTACTTAATAATAGTGAGAATTATTAGACTATTAAAAACTAAATAAAAGATATTCACAATTTATATAAAATAACTAAAGCTATGGAAATTTATTTGTTACATGTGTATGAGTGTATATGTGTACATATCATAATAATTATAATAATATATTTTTTTAGATTTATTTTGGTATTTGCGTAACAATTTTTGTTACTACTAGTTGGGTTGGTGCTACTCATTGTATCAAGTTTCTTTATTTCAAAAAAGATAACGTATTAACTAATTTAAGTACTATTTTCAATACTACCTATTCAGATCAACATTATAAACAGGTAATTACAATTTCTTATGTGCAATATGTATCATGTATTCTTTTACAAATAAAAAGATTTATTTTAATATTTTTGTAATAAAATTTTCTTCTCCAAGATTAGTAAAAAATATTATCGAATGATGAGTTAATAACCATTCAAAATCTTCTAATCTGTGTAGTATCTTCAATAAGCTGATAAATAATTTATATTTCAATTACTATTTATATAAATTAAAATGTGTACTGTATAAAAATTTTATACTTTAAGCTTTTATTTAATTAATAAACTTATTAATGGCGTCAGTTATAATTATAATAAATAATGTAGATACTGGAGTTGTTTATTAACGTTTTGATACTATCCTAATTTTCAAACTGTGGGTTATTTTATTTAGAACTTAATATATATTATATTTTAAATCATAACTTTTGTAATAATTCCACTAAAATAAAACTAAAATATAGCTTACAGGTCTATTTAGAATAATTGTATATAAAATATTAAAGTTTATTTTTCAAGTTTCGTTCGCCATTTGTTATTTTAGTTCATTCATTATACGACAAAATGTACTGGATGGTTATATTTTATAAATCCTCCCACTCCAACCTTAAACAATGAAAGAAGCATCTGTAACTTTATGGCGCTTAACAGTGAATTGAACATCATACTATCATTTGGTAATTATTTAGTAATGATTTATGATATCGTGCGCCAGGCTAAGTCAGTTTCACCATCTAATCGTTATTCCCGTGATATTCATTACGAGCTGTCTAACCCAAACTAATCTTGCTTGTTTGGAGTTTTCCGCATCAAGCCAAGCTGAAAAGAACGGAGAACTTTCAAGCCAGAGAATTTGAAAATGAAATCCGTCGAGTCCTATTATCAGTGAAAGGAAAACTATTCTTTCTCTTTCCGGAGAGAGGAAGAGGAATAACTGAAGACAAAGAAAAAAGCAGCTAACACTTAAAACCAACTATTTATGGATTTGAGAGCTACATTTATCCTATTCGCCTAAGACTCATCACCCGCACATTTACGTAAACGCTTGCACCATTCCGCTCATATTCAAAAGCGATACGGTAATCTGTTTATTTTCCTTTCCACGGATGCCTATTTCAAAGCTATCCTTTTCAGTGCAGAAGAACAACTACACGGGTTATTGCAGTGTACTTGAAAGAGCCAAGATTTTGCTTAAGATAAATAACGCAAATTATAAAAAATATTTTCATGAAAAAAAAAATTAAAAAAAGTTTTCATTTTTATTTCTGACGAAGCCTTTTAGCCTTAAGACTACAAGTAAGATGACTCATTTAGAAACACTTCTAAGAAAATACTAAAATTTAATCATTTTGCTTTTTGAGTTCTTTTACTTATAAATATAGCTAATAAAAATTATTAACTACAAAATAATTACATTTTAATAAATGTTTTGTTAAACGAATTGCTACTATCTTAACAATAAAAGTTATTAGTTTTCGCAGTTGTCAGATTACATATTTCAGTATAGAAAACTTATCATTTTAAAATAATATCTTTAACCTTTAAACTTTTAAGTTTTTTTTAATTTTTTAATACTTAAACCTTTAATCTGTAAAAAATATAAATTTAAAATTATTTTGAAATGAATATGACTTACGAACTTTTTAGAACTCTTTCAATGTACTTAAAAATTAAGTAACAAATTCGCATCTCAATGTTAATAGATAAATAGATTGTCAGCTCTAAACTACTAATAGGATAATCTCAATTATTATTATGAATCTTTAAAACTCTTGTTAATCTCTATTCGCTAATCATATGAGAAAACAAAATTGAAAACAAAGTTATATCAATATTTTGTTGCTTAATTTTTACAATTTTCAAAGGTGATTTTATTATCATTGCTCAGAGCATATAAATCCATCGAAATAAAACATTTATATAAGTATCAAGTGTTTAAAATTGTTTTGACATTTTTAATATTTTATCTTTAAATATAGAAACTTATTCAATGGTATTATTGTTTAGAATAAATTGTTATTGTATAATTTTTTAAGTACTAAATCCTACAATTTTATTAAACAACTCTTAAACAAATATATTTTTATATCAAATTTGTTAATCAAGTACCTTTTTCGGATCCATTTTTTACTAGATTATAATTTATTATCATTGAATATAAAATTAATATTATTAAAATTTTGTAAAAAAATTTACAGATCTGCACCTGCACTTCACAGATTGAGCATTTGGAGGAAGAGAAAAAGAGAGAGAGTGAGACTCAAGGTGGGGAAAATGCATAAAATGCTCTAAATACTGAATAGTATTCATACAATTTTTTACTACCCGTAAGTTAACAACTACAAATTCTACTCATTGTATTCTTAATTTATTGATGATCAATCATTAGAATCATATGCTTTCGTTATATGTTCTAACTGTTCACAAGAAAGTACTTGAAGCACGATATGACAAACATAAGAAATAATCAAATGTCAAGAGAAACATTGAAACGAATCGTCGCTTCGAGTCGCAGTCCGCTGTAGAGATCAATTTTAATCTCTCTCTCTCTCTCTCTTTCTCTATGGTAAATTTTTTCAAAATTTAATATACAAATTATATTATAAAATAATTTTGTGAAAATTAATATTTAAAAAAAAATTTAGGGTAAATGTAACGATCATAAAGTATATGTAGTGATGTTAAAATGTAGAGTGAGAAATTATAGTGATATTTATCCAGACCTTTATTAATATTAAAATGATATCCACAAGTCTAAAGAAATATATTATAAATATAATTTCATCTTTTTACTATCCTATTTGTCTTATACTATACTATACTATTTGTCTTAAAATTACGATAGATTTTCACAGTTATAATTTATATAGTTTTTCAAAAAAATTGTAATATTTTAATCTTTTCAAAATTATTTGAGATTTACAATAGATTATTTATTATATTTTTCTCATATGAATTCAATAATATCTCAAAACACAGATAAAAAATAGTGGTTAGCTTTTATTCCATCGTGGATTAGAATTCAAAATTAAAAAACTTTATTTTGCGTCCGATCTAAAAACTACTGACTATAAAACAAACCATGAAACATCCTATATTAATAATTTCTGATAAAATCTATTATATATAAATATTAAAAAAATATATAAATTAAATAGTCTTGCAATTACCAAACTTGTAAAATTTTTATATTTTAATAAATTATGTAGATTATCATTTATATCTTATATTGTTATTGTCACCCTT
Organism: Wiebesia pumilae; assembly: GCA_018907045.1. Classification (NCBI taxonomy): domain Eukaryota; kingdom Metazoa; phylum Arthropoda; class Insecta; order Hymenoptera; family Agaonidae; genus Wiebesia; species Wiebesia pumilae. Next base: position 605,494 of record JACCHZ010000160.1, on the reverse strand, counting down.
TGAAATTCGATTTTTAATAAATTAAAAAACAAATTAGTAGTAAGAATATTTAAAGCACAGTTGAAAATATACAAGTAATTTACAATTCCACAATATTGAGGTAGCATATTTATAATTAGAAGATCACAATTTTGTAATTGTAATAGCTACATTCTTTGCGATTTTATTTCTAAAATGAAAAAAGTTGTTCAAATTTACTCGTAATGAGAGTCATATTAATACAGTAGTATCAAAAGCTATTAAATTTGGACTGAATTGAGAAATAGATTTCATACTTACAACAAAGACCCACGGTATTTTCTTGGAAATTATTGTAAAACATTTGCTAAATTCAGAGCTTGTTTAGAAATAATAACGTTTGAAACGCAATTTCAATTACACGACAATAATAAATATCACATTATAATCTTCATTCTCTTGATTGCAGTTTCAATAATATTATAAATTTATATGAGAAAGTTGTAAACAACACAAACGTATATTATATAATTACTGATAGTACATGTTGTGGTGGTAACTTTTTAATATGTATTATAAGCGGTATAGAGGTTTCATTTTTAACTACAGGTAGAATAAACTAAGATACAGCAATGAATAAAGCCCTCTAGCATGTATATATGTTGGAACAAGTTAGTTTAAAACAACAGTAAAAGTAAGGTAATAAATAAGCCGTCATTTGATGACTGACTTATATAGAACAGTATTACTGAGGAAAAGAACCCATATTAAATATAAAATTATAAAGATTATTTTATTCTTCTCACCATAAACTTTAGTTTAATCAAGTAGAACGAGTTATAAAATAAAAGATATACAATATTATTATATTATGAGCCCGGTGTGAAGTAGGTTAAATTTCCTTTTGAACTCATATCAAATATAGTAAATTTGTTGTAAAGGATACACTGATTTTATTCTGTACTATTTTGTTGCTATTTCATTCTGCCATGATGAGATATTCAAGTATTAAGTAAAATTTTATATACTAAGAGTCTTTAGTTAATGCTTAAAGAGAAAATAGTTAAATTTACTACTAAATAAATGGTATAATATATTAATCGATGAAATCGAATGTACAAATACAGTACATCAACGGGCAGGGCATTCTATGTTCAAATTGTCCAGTTTGATGACCAAAAAAACTTCGTCAAAGAAAATTGTGTAATTTATCTGATTAAGTACCAAAAAACGTAGAAAAACCATCATTCCAACAAGAAATATCGAATAATGATGTTAGATAATTTAGTGTAAAACAAATCTAATCCAAATAAAAATGACGAGTATATATAATTATTTTAGTGAGCTATGAGTTGATGCCTATGTAAATGGTTATTTGAACTAGATTGTTGAATTAGAATTTATTAACGGTAATATTGTTAACATGCTTAATTGATTCCCTTTTTAATTAAGCTGAAAAATGGCTTCGTTTACTCTTTTTGATTTTTCATTGCTTTTATTTGATTAATTTCCTTTTTTACTTTTTGTAAGCGTATCAATAAAAATTTGATTTCAACTCAGATGTCGTTGGAAGAGATGTGAAAAGTTAAGTTCCTCTTCATCTCGTAATTATGCGATAAATTTACATTGAGACCTCATATTCTAGGATATTTCTAGTGTTTGTGATATATTTTGAATTGCTGTGAATATATTTGAATTTATTTTGAATAAATAGAATTAATTTTGATAATTAATCAAAAAAAGTATTGAAATTTCTATGGATTCCTAAAGGATTATTAAATATTACTCATTGATAATAACTATCAATTTTATTAAATATTGCATTTTTTAAATTATTTTAGTTTTCCTTGAATATTGTTTAAATAATATTTATGTAGAAGAATGTTTAAATTTAGTCTTCACTTCTAATAGAGTATCTATTCCATAATTAAGTTTTTTCATCGTTATATTTAAAATATTGAATGAGCACATTCTACAAACCTTATCCATCTAACGTCTTTAACAACCATTAATTCTCGTTTCATATACTTTTCTTATCAATAAGCAATTTCTTTTATTTATTAAATATTAAAATTTTATTTACTCTATTGAAATCTTATTTACAAGTGATTTTGGTAGTATATAATTATTACGTGTGCTAATTTATTATACAAATCTCTTTTGAGACAAAGGGCAACTGCTAATATGGATTTTTTATTTTTATTCTCACTGCCGTCGTTTTTATATAGTAAGATTTACTTGTTTCGATTTCTAAATAAAATAGATTAATATGTGATTCAAATGTAAATACTTTTTAAAATTATAAGATAACTTTTGTTCTTTTGTTTTTCATTACTGTTATGATGATTAAATGCAATTTTTTGTTCTTTGTTTAATTTATGTTATCTTCTTGAAATGGCCTTAATTTGTTTAGATTTTAAGATAATATATGGGCATTTAGATTCGAATGTCTTTGTTTATATATCACCTTAAAATTATACTCTGAGAATTTGAATCTCCTTTTTTAAAATTTATTATTTAATTCTGTTGCATGAAACTAGGCAAATAATTGATGATGCATTTGAACAGTAACCTTGTATGTATATATAATACTAAGATCTTTCCACTATACTAAAGTTCTTATTCGTATAAGTTGTAATATTTAACACCAGTTGCCATAGACGGTGATTACGCTGGGGCATCGTCTGGAGGGGTGGTAACTATGACTAGGACAGCGTCAACACCGTTGATGTCGATAATCTTGATGATTTGGGTAGATGCTACTACCTTGGTATTCGAGCTTTGTTTTTTTTTTTTTTTTTGGAACAACGTGATGTTACTCCCTTCCAGAATGCCGCAGCAGATTCGTGGAGCTCATTGTCTTCTTCTGGGCAGCTGGCCGCCTCCGGACGTTGATCGATATTTGCTGGTCGACATACTTTCCCAGAGAGGTGCGTAGCTGGTATAACGGCCGTGAAGGCAATGTTAGTTATTATGGCTCGACTAGGACAGGTTGCTCTGAGACTGTCGCTGAGGAATCATCGCCGAAAGTTTCAATGGTCGCATCGGCTTCCGTGCGAAGGCCACATCTTCACTTCGTTTTCATAACTCAGAATATGCTTGAATACATCAGGCATTAACTATTTATACAACATATTGATGACGTATACTAATTTTCGCGATTGTTTGACTCTACGTTTATCAGCTAAACTGACCTGTATTTTTATCTTTCCCAGTTTTCCTCACCTTTTTCCTTCACTGAAAATTTATTTGTTTTTCGCAAGCCCTTCTGCATTGGAAAAGCTCTGTACCAATTTATTTGTCCAGACTTTCCAGAAAGATTTTTCCAGCTTTTTGCAGCTTCTATGGCCAGCCACGCAGAAATCTGCGCAAGATTTTTCTTGGTCGAATACTTTCCAGTTGAAACGTAAATATTTTTCTAAATAGAAATTACTGATTTTTCTCATTTTTAGTAAAAGAAAATACTTATTTAGCCTAATAAATGTTTATTTAAGATGTACATTTAAAATTCGTAATGATTGATAAGTAAGAAATCGTTCGTTAAGCCGCAGGACGCTAATTCCTTTACGAGTTGATTATAGGACAGAGAGTCTAGATTTTGCGGTAGCATTTGAATCAGCGCTGAATTGCCTTGGAATTACGCATCGAGTCTCTGTTCAGGCGCCATGTAATATTTAACTACGGTTTTATTTTCTTTACTTACCAATTCGGCTTCTTGTGTCGCCAGCGACCCGGTCTTTTCTAGGTTCTTACCTGGATGTCCAGGTCCGGACAGCTTTAGGGCGGACTAGGTTTGTCACGGGAGGAGGAGTGAGAAGAAACGGAGTAAAGAGACACGTATTTCAATTTAAATGTAAAGTTTAATTTTTTCACTTAAAGTTCTACAGTTCGACGACAGAATTTAGGCGATCTTAACATAGGCAGGTTATTCTTACACGGCGAGTATTCTATACATATATAAGTTTATTTTCAGCAGCAGACATTATGTGGCGGTTTAAATATATATCCAGATAATTTTTAGTTATACTGTAGGTTCTCATGGTTAATATATTTTACACGTGGTTTTTTTTATGTTATTTTACATTACATTTTTACTTATTAAACACGGTGAGTATTATATAGTATTATATTCCCTTTTTGAAAACACGAAGTGTCGCGGAGAGATCAGATGAGAGTGCATCAAAAAGTTTTACCGCCAGAAGTTTGCTGAGGGGCTACACTCCGAGGCTATATTTCCCGCAAGCGCGCCGAAGGACTACACTTTTGTACAACTTCTTGCGCACCGAAAGGCTGCGCTGCCAGGAAGTGCCCTAAAACGTTGCATTCTCATGAAGTGCACCGAAAGGCTGCACGTGAGTGGAAAGCAAATTCTCCGCTTTGGGGGCCTTTTGCCCCCCGAAGCTTCCTTCCATGGTACTTTCGTTCTTTATCTCGCTCAGTACTCTTCCTCAATCTCTCGTTACACTATGCCACGTACTCCATCTATTCAGGACTCCTTCAATACGCAGACTATCGAACACACTTACACCTACGTTACTCACCCTAACACGTATACTTTCGCACTAATGCTATGTATCCTCTTACATACATTAAAAGGAGGCTGGCAATGTCACCTCAATATTATTTCTGCAGCCTGATACTAGGCCCGCATCCCGAGTCGCAAGAAACCATAGGCTACTCACCAACCAAGGTGTAGGGAACAGGACTTCTCTCTTTGTTTCTATCTGTCGGCGACCAGCGTGTAGGTACTCGCAATTGACACTTCCATCGCAACTTCATATCGTAATTCGGGATATACCATACAAACAGTGTATGAGGTAGGTAAATTGTACACCTATTATAAAATAATAATTGTATTTATACATGTTAATAAGCATAAATGACAAAAAATAAAGATTCCTGTATTAAATAAAAATCGTAATACTATAAATATTAATACTAACGAGTCCATTTTATGCCATTAATTATAATTACTTCATTTTTTAAGATTATCAGATATAATGTTATAAAATACAAATATAAGAAAATTAACTACAAATGAAAACAAAAAATAACTTATTATAAAAGTATTGTTTAAATAAATGAATAATAAAAATAATTGTAAAAATAAGAAATTATAAATTTCAAGAAATCACCGTATTCGAGCACATACATAATATGCAGAAGAATATATATTGCGTAACGATATATGATAATCTCATACGTAAAATACATAAACGTAAGAAGAATACATGATAATACATTTAAAATGTTCTATTAAAATTTTGATTCAAAACAGTTATTTCCATATTTAAACTCATAATATTAACCAACTATAGCAAATGATAGTAAACGAAAAAGGGTCATAATACAATAACTCCTTACACAACTAGCAGACGTGAGCATAAAAAATGTTGTGATAGTAAAAAATACAAATAAGTCTCTTCTACGTATTTCTTATATAAAAATATTCAAAAATATTTTTTTTTATACTTACTAACCTTATTAACAATATATTAACATAAATTATTAACGGTAATAGCTTCTCGGTTTCATT